>JMFS01103081.1:0-10162 GCA_000699545.1 Podiceps cristatus | reverse complement strand
GAGATAAGCACCGGGCTGCCTGGTGCCCCTGAGCGAGGTGACGCCCTCCCTGCCCACAGTGTGGCCACGGTCTGGTGCACGGCCCTGCTTGGCCGGGGACATCCAGCAGAAACCCCACTCCAGGTCCCGGAGGAGCAGGAGGCTCACGCAGCCCCTCTGCAGGGGTCAGGGTCCCCTGCATGTCCCCATAGTGCCCGTGGGCCAGGGCTTTTCATTCCAATGCATTATTTATGGGGACTCATCCCAGCATCTTGGAGAGCATGTCTCGGCGACGGGCCAGTGAGCCCACCCTCGTGCCACTGCTCGCGAGGACAGCGGGGCCGCGGGGGGCCCACCCACCTCTGCATGTCTGAGCACACATCCAAGAACTGCATCTAAATATATCTGCAGCCTCCATGTCCACGTTTGCAAACCTACAACCTGCCTTTTTTGCCCCAAAGACACCAGGCAGTGGGTTTGGGAGTGCCATGGCCTGGGGAAGACCTGCCGTTCTGACTCCAGGACAGCCTGAAGTGGGACTGGCTGGAAACAGTGTTGAAATGTTTCTTTTATGAAGTGGCAGCAGGGGGGCTGCTTCCCGGCTGCTGCCCCAGAAGCGATGCTCTCCTGGTGAACATGGAATCATTAAGGTTGGAAGGGACCTTTAAGATCATCAAGTCCAACCATCAACCCACCACCATGCCTACTAGACTGTGTTTTTTGAAGATGGGCTCAGCAGGCACCAACAGCTGGACACTGGGGGGGTTCGTGGCCATGGTGTCCCTCCAGCCCCAATCTGCCACCCTGGGACCATCCGGGGCTCTTGTGTTTGCCAGTCAGCCTGGCCTCCATGCTGTGCTGGGGGGTGGGGGGGAATGTGCTTCCAGAACAGCCCATGCTGCCATAGCCCAAGCCCGCTACAGGCAGCTCTCCCTCCCACGCTGCCGCACAGCTCCCCAACCCAGTAGTAAAGCAGCACTGAAGCCCTGCTGGATGCCGGGCGCTGGGCACACTGGGCAGCACAGCCGCCTGGGCAGAGACCCTCCTGGGACTCAGCCTGGAGCTGGGTTTTTCTATCGACAGGGTCATGCCGGGGAAACACCGTGAATTTCTGAACTACCTGGTCAGTTTTCAAGTCCTGTTTCTCTTCTGAGGCTGAGCAAGTATTAATTTCAACCCTTACAGGTATTTTTTCCACATGCATCTGGTCCCACACAGTCCTTTATAATCCTCCTCGGAGCAGTAAAACAGTGGATTATGCCTGGCTTTAAGAGATGATCTGCTGAGATGGAAGTTTCTGTGCCTGATATGACAGGGACGGTGTACGCAGATGACTTACCCCGTGCTTCCCTGGCAGTCCTGCTCTTCTGATTCAATCCAGGGGCTCGACTCTGAATAGCGCCCGCTGAGCATCCCAATTACCACCCGCCAGCCCGATGCACCCACTTGCCATGGCACTTTCTGCTCCAGCCTTCCTGATGCTACAGATGCTGCCGTCAGTTCACCCCGCAGCTCTTCCGCTGGCTGACTGGCACAGCTGCCGAGCAGCGCCTGTCCCTGACGCCACCACAGCTCTGCGGGAACCAGGAGGGAGCCGAGAGCAGCGATGGGGGCAGAGCCACTGAATTAGAGAGAACATCTTCAATACGCAGCTGTGCTGCTGAGGCGTTTTATAAAGGAGCCGTGCCTTCACAGCACGCTGGCAGTCACTGTCTTGCAGAGAAGGGGGAGAGACTCCCTCTCATTTTCCTCCTGCAATCCCCAGGGAAGCTGAGCACAGGCAGCACATCAGGTCACCGTCCCCACCAGACACACTCCCCAAACGCGGCACACTGCTGCTTTCATGAGCCTGGGGAAATGATCTTGGGAAAGGGGGAGGAAGTCACTGCAGGCTACCCTGCACCCAGTGGAAATCACAGCCTTCTCTCTCCCCTGCTAAAGTCAGGCAGGAGCTGTGACGCTGGAATCTCCTGTCCCAGCCCTGTTTGTTACCAAGTGCTGTTATTTTAAGGCAGCCTGACTTGCACTGGCACTGTGAAAAACTTTTCTTAATTACTCTCATACACAGACCAGTAATTTATTCCAGAGCTGCGGCACTGCTGGGGCTACCGGCTTCTGAAGACAAGTATCAGCCTACATGGAAAACGACAGCAGGCAATGAAGCCCCAACGCCCCTTCTCCCCATGCTGACATGCCTTCCCTGCGGCAGGACGGCAGCAGTGAACTCCTTGTGACAGGAGTCGCCCATTTTCATGAAGTTAACAGCCTAGTTGTTGTATTTCCTGCCTTCTTGACAGTTTTTCACAGCAAGAAACTGTTCTCAGCATGACACATATCACTCAATTTCACTTTTCCCTCCCTAATTCAGTAATTTAGCTTATAAAGGAGCTTAGTGCATTAAAAAATAAACATCTATGAAAGATGGCTTTAAACTGTGACAAGGAAAATAATTCAGGCAAGAAGTAAAGGCCAACCCTGATCAATGATTCAGGACCCTGGAGGCTACGAGACGATGACCCATTGCCATTGCCATGATGGCACTACAAGCCCGGACCAGAGGGAAGCGCGTGTGAGCGGCAGCCCGGGCGGCAGCGTTGGCTGCAGAAACATCTAGCTGCAGTTTCAGGGAGGCAGCAGGAAAAGCTTCCACCGAGGATGGGTTTTAACCTGTTTCACATACAGATGTTTCTTTGCAGCACCTGAAATACCCAACTCCCTTTGCCAGAGAACTCCTCCTCTTTTTCAGACTGTAGTTTTACACAGGGGATTGCTTTTGACAGGAGCAGCAGCAGAGGAAACTTCAGGACAGAAGTCACTTGCAATTTAGTTTGATAAAGGAGATTATTCTCAGGACACGAACAGCCAAGTGCTCCCTGCTGCTACCAAACCCACGTACAGGACAGGAGCAGGGTTATGCTGTGACAGAATGAAGCACGCAGCTTCACGTGTATGGCAGAGCCAGCTGCACACCAAGGGCACAAACAGCCCTCAGGGGAAGCAGCTGCTGGCAACATGCACCTCCTCAGCTACACCTTCCACAAAGCCTCCAGAGAGCCATGCTGGCATACAGGCGGATCATCTCAGCCTGCCATCACCTGCCTAGCCCTGTGTACTAAAAAACCCAGCCCAACAGGAGCTGGGCCCACACATGATGGATTTGTAACCACTTGGCCACTTGCGGAAGACCTGTGCCTGGGGAGCCAGCCAGGTGAAAGCCCGGCAGGCTGGCCTGCTGCACCGCACCCCCCCAGCCTCCCATAAACTGCCCCAGCGGCGTCAGGATCCCTCAACCCTGCTAACTCCCCTGGTGAAAGCAAAGCACCAACTTTGGGGTTGGAGCTCCTCAGTCCACCTGAGTACGGCAGCACAACACCCTGACCTGCTGTTAGACCCCCCCCTGCACACCTGCCTCCCCGCCATGACACACCAAGGTTGCTGCAGGCCAGGCACCCAGCTCCTCCTATGGCTGCACCAGGCCCCTTCTCACCTTCTTTTAGGTCCAGGCCAAAACACTTCAAGCTCCCTGACTTCAGTCAGATCCCTCACTACTCTTTAAAAAATTCCTCCAACCACTTTCATGGTTTGGCTGATTTACTCCAAGGTGGCAGCTGCTCCCAGCCCTTCTTGCCCAACTGCTGGGGAGAGCTCAGGGTCTGAAGGAGACAGTCATGGTCCCTTCCAGCCCACATCTTAAGAAAAGTTCACAGAACCAGGACATGTAGCCTTCCCTAACAGCTTCTATTATTTAAGAAACAGGCTGTAGTGCCAGAAAAAAAGAATCCTTTCCTCGCTCCTAAACATGTCAGGACAAAGCTGTAAACTTTACATTTTCTTTCCGATCGACTACACAGACACACACAGAGAGAGTAACAGGAGGGTAAAAGGACAAACAGGCAAGAATAGTGTGGGGCAAGGAGCCTGCACCTCCTTGGAAGACTTGGCTGCTAGAAGCAGCTGCTCCGAGGCTACAGCCTGTTTCAGAAGGTGGAGCCCAAGCACAAAGTGCAACAGTGGGCAAGGGCAGCAGCAACACTGTCAGAAGGGGGGGACTCAGATTCCTCCTTCTTACATGTGAATGAAGCACAAATTCCAGGAAGCCACTGCCACTACAGCTGGCTGACTGTTCCCCTCAGGAGCTCTCACAGGCTGTTAACATCACCACATTCTCCACCAAAGGCCAGGATACCAGAAACTCCACATTGGACACTTTTCTGCTTTTATTTTAAAAAAAATCCAGAATGGATCCAATACAGTTTTATTACCAAGGAAATTGTTTTACCATAAGCAGAGAACAGACACAGGATGGAGCAGAAGGCTCAGACAAGCAAAGTATTTAACTTCCATGTAGCCTCTTTTGTAAGAAATAATATTACAGCTAAATTAGAAGTAATCCCTCTCCTTCAGAACAAGGCTACCAACCTAGCTGCAGAGCTGCATGTTCTTGCAACGTAGCCAGCCTTGCCCCTGCTGCTCACAAGATCTACAAGGAGCATCCACACAGGTATTATTCTCCTCCCACTTCCACCAGGACTCCCACCTCCACCCTTCTATTTAGTGACATGGTTTCCAAACTTTGATATCAGATTTAGTACACCATTGTGTCAAGTATCAGAAATAAATGGCCAGCAAGTCTCCAGGTGCCTCAGTTGAATACCACAGGGCCAAACACTTAGAACTTCACCTGGCATGAATTAACTTTCATCAAGTGACAATTTATCTAGCAGACACATCACTAAGTTTATACATTGAAGAATTTTTATATATAGAATACTGCAAAAACACAGTAAGTCTGAATTCTGCCCATTGCTGCTCAGGAAGGTCCCTTCTCTCCCAAGCGTCAAGAAAATAGACCTCTTCTTCATACTCTAGTCAAGGCAAGACAGAGACTTCTTATTGCTTCTCTTCCTTCTGATCCCCTGGACTTCCAGAACCCTCTCGTTCGGAGGCCATCTGTGAAAGAGTTGGCTTATTAGTTGTAACAACAAAATGCTTCTCCTAGGTATTTTTTTTCCTAGCTAGCTGCTGAGGTTTGTTCTAGACTGAAGAAACCCTTCCCTCAGTGAAAAACCTAATTGTCCACTGGAGATTGTTTCCAATCGTCATCTCTGCATGACTGCTACTAAGAGGGAAGAAGTTACCTGCCTGTTATTTCCACTTTCCCAGTGGACGTAACAAGCTTACCTCACAGCACCGCACGTGTTCAGTCTAACACTGGAAAAGCAGCTTTCCACAGTATTGAGAGCTTGGCACCAAGGCCGCCTGGGCAGAGCGTGCCCCGCTGTCCTGGGAGATGTCCCTGGACAGGTGAAGTACACATCTCCCAGGGCTCGAGTGGGCGGGCCTCCCACGGGGGAGGAGATTGAGAACAAAGTCCCGATGGTCTCACTACTGTAACTTTAGGCAGACTGAGTGGGAAGCCTGTTATACAACCACCCTTAAAACAAGCCCAGATATTACCTTACTTCTTTAGACACTACACGCCTAGGGGAAAGCCATATCCGTGCTCTTAATGCTCCCCATTAAGTGCTTCCAGCACTTTTCCATATGACACTGTACAGAAAGGTTAACTCTGCCCGGGAGGCGGGCTACCTAGGGCAGGACGGCCAAGATTCCAGGCCTTCAACTCTACCCAACCTTCTACAGCAAGGGTCACTCAGACAGCTGCATGGGAACTCAGCACTAACCAAGCACAACTCTTACCTAAATGTTTGGTGTCCTCACTCACACCCCTGCCCCGATCCGAGGGCTATAAAATGGAAGTGTCCGTGGACCTACCTTCTTGTATGCCATTTCAAAGAGTTTCAGGGAAGCCTGCTGAAGGCTGGTTGCTGCCTGCCTGATGTTTTCTCCCGTTTCAGTATCTTTACGAGCCAGAAGTTCCCTCATTTTAGCAATTTCTTCCTTCAATTTGTTGCACTGCAAATAAGTCACAAGCAAGCACAATTAAATCCTGCACTTTGTACACCAAGAATCTCACTCCTGTCATTTCACCCACCTATTGACTACAGCAAAACTACCGTGTTTTTTTTTGGTTTTTTTTTTGTTGTTTGTTTGTTTGTTTTTTGTTTTTTTTTTTTCTCCCCAGAAGCTATGAAGTTTAGTCTCAAACTGAGCTATACGGTCTGCAAGGACTAGGACTGCGCTCAGTTCCCTACGGGCACCTGTCCACATCACTAATGTGCCACAGTTGGCGTTAATCGGTCCCCTTGTTCACAGGCTCAGCGGAGGCGCCAAGGACAGAAAGCCCCGTGGAGATGGAAGAGCCCGCCAAGGATGAGAGCTGCTCTCCCTGGCACACCTCTCCAGTCAGTCCGTCACCCTGGGAGCCAGAGTAAAGGGAAAAGAAAGCAAGCAAGCTGGTTTTCATCCTATATTTAAGGCATTGTCAGAAAGTTAATGAGTAAGGCTGTTTGCCACCCTGTTTAATCCCTTTGTTGCACGTGGGAGAAGGAGCAGAGAGGCAAACAAAAGCAATACGGTCTCATCCCAGCCCCTGTAGCCATCTGTCAAACCCTCCACACAGTCTGGCGTTTCTCTCAGGCTGGCGCTGCTGGAGAGGCAGGCCTGGGGGAGCGAGGTTACTGGGGGACAGCTGTGCTGGCAGCGCTGGCTCAGCAGCGGTCGCAGTCAAAACGTGGGCAGAGCTCTCATTCAGAGCCACAGGAAGGGGAAGGCAATCCACGCCTTCTGCCTCGGGCTGCCATCCCCACCTGGAGCCCGCAGGCCTTACTTCCAGGCACAGCTACCCACCTTCCCTCGGTACTGCCCGAAAGACACCGCAGGGAACAACAGTCCCTGCAAGCAATAGGGATTTAGGCTCTGTGCTCCTGAGGGAGAAAACTCCAGAGATCGTAATCCCAAAGTCAGCCAATATCCAGCCTAGAGAGAGGAGCTGGGCTGGAAACCAGCCTTTAAATTGATTAGAGGCCGCTTACCAACAAACTACAATTTTGTTCCCTCAAACGCCTCACAAAGGCCCTAGGAGCCCTTCTATTCTGCTTGCAAGAGCTGTTAACTTGAAGATTGTTCAATCTGTTTTAAACTTGGCTTTTGAAATTCATAACGCAGAAATTAAACTGTCACTTAGAATCATATGAAAAGGCACTCTCTTGATACTAAATATCCACTACACTCCCAAAGACAGAAGAAAAATTAAAATTACTGTATCTGCTTAACTCTTAATTGTCTCCAAGTTCTTGAATGCTGCGTTTGTACTACTGAGGCTGATGGGACTGCAGAGCAGCTTTGCCTTTGTCCCTCTGCTAATACACTAGTAGGCACTGCTTGTGAGCAAAACTCTCCTCTCACCCAGGCCACAGTACAGTCCTTATCAAATCACTGCAAGGCCAAGTCAAAGACATAATTAATGCAGAAACCTTTAACTGACAGCTTCGCAGGCTCTTAGATCTTCAGTGACACTGAACTCACACTTTGAAATAGGATGTTTGTTATTATCCTGACCATGTTATTCTAAGTACAGCCTTACATCCTCCCATCACCCACGCTCATCAAGCGCAAAAGCCGTAAGCCGACAACCGTGCCATCTTTACACAGTGTGGAAACACGCACGGAGTTGGTGCAACTGGCCAGAGACAGCTGTGAGTCAAGTGAGAATCTGACCAACGACACAGTAAGGAATCTTACCTCCTTTGCGGTTAGGGGATCGGAAGCCACCTACCTCATCGGCTGGCAGCTGATCCTTGAACTCCTCCATCTTAGACTCTGTATCGTGGATGATGCCTTCGGCCATGTTTACAGCTTCCACACGTTCCTGCGTAAGAGAACTCATAAGGGCCTACTGCACACTCCACTGGCGATATCCAGCTGTGTGCCTATGAACTAGCAGCTGATGTTTCTTTCCCCGAACTGCCAAATTCCATTCTAGCTCCTACCCAGGGTCCTTCTTAATGGCAAGGGCTGAGGGAAGAACTGCAAGCAAGCCATTTCCAGGGGCATTCCGGCAGCAGAGCACCCAAGCAGGCAGTCTATGCAAGGCAGTCCTCGTGCTCTCACACTCCAACTCACTTCCTTGGAAGTGGAAGCAACTGATGCAGCGTGACTGCTGGGACACTGAAAAAGCCAGCAACAGCAGAGACAATGCTCTGCTCCTCAGGAAAGCAACAGAGCTTCTGGGAAACATTCTTAAGCTTCTTCAGCATGAAGGGTGCTAGAGAACTAAAATGCCAGGTTGCTTTACTCATGTTCCCTTATTACAAATGCTTGTAACATCTCAAGAGTGGAAAACCCCGCTGTGCTAGGTAAGGAATACCAGTTCCTAATGTTACTGTTGCACAGGCAGCCAACAGGGGCCAGGGCAGGCTCCACATACAGCAGGACTACTGCTCCTCTGAGACACAATGCATTCGCAGCATCACCGTGAACGATTCTACCAGCAACAGTCTCTGGGGCACCCCGCATCTGAAAGACGCTTCCTAGAACCTTGCTCTACCTAAACAAGGGTGTGATAATAGTCTCAGAAGACTAACCACTTGCAGGGAAAGCCGATGAAAAATAATTTTGTTTCTGCACTTTGTCTTCACTTTTTGTGGGATGTCAAAGTTCACAGCAGGATGCTGAGTCCAGCCGAGTGGTAACTGTTTATACATTCACGATACTTCTATGGCAGTAAAACCATGACCAGAAAGGCGTAACGAAGGAATTTTGACAATTACAATTACATAAATCAAGTAAAGAGAAGTGCTAGTTAAGAAAGCAACCTAATCACCTTCCTCTGATTGGTGACTGAACAGAGATGAGTCCTACTTCAGGACTACAATAGGGAAGAACTTACTGATTTAAGATACAAAGTCAAAGCAAGGCAACAGGAAAATTTTTCAGCACAGCCTCTTCAAGTGCTTCATGGCAATGATGTGGTTATTTAACCAGTGGGACTTTCAGACCAAGGTCTTTAGAGGTTCTTCATCTAACCTACAAATACTAACAAGCCAGTGCTTTGCAGCTTTAGAGCTTCTGAGGCATGGAGGTGCTGCTTCACATGAATTTATTCCATGAATTCTCTCCTTTAGTCCTCTTCTGATCCCTTCAGTACTGGGGTGAGACTTACAGCACTGCCTGAACACCTGAGACAGGTTTCTACAGACTAGGAGAACACAAAGCAGATAAATTCAGTGTGCCAGTTTCAGCAATCGCTAGCTCTGTGCTGGTGCTGTATCCCAGATCAGGCCTTCACTGTGTTTCCTTAAAAATCAATGCTCTATATTTAGTAGCATAACTCATTAGTACTACCCTCATTAAACCAATTAGTTCCAACCATTAATCCTACAAGTATCAGAGGTTCAGTCACTCAACCATGGCAAGTGTCAGTCTTTTCTTGACAGAGTCGGTGAGGCTTTCAAACATCTCCTGACACTCATCTGTGCTGAGGGCAAATACTGCACTCAGATGACCACAGCGTTCAAGATGCCAGAGTGAGATTTTAAGCACTATGGAAAGAAACTTCCCACTTACGAAGGCAGAGGTTGAGGTGCAGCTTTTCATGGCAGGTTCTGTAATTTAAGCTTTAAGCTACTTTCTCTGAGTTTATTTTAAATAGGCCCATGCTGCCTCTGCTTAAATGGAACATCACTGAGAACCCAGCTGTAGTAGGCTAGCTTCAAATAAACGGCCAAAGCAATAGGCAGGCGGACAGTAAAGAGCGCTGATGACAAACTAGAGCTGCAAAGCTGTTTACTCATGAATAACAGGCAGGTGAGTTTGCTTACTGCTGCCTCCACGTCCCAGTAATTCTTCAGGGAGGCATTAAAATGCTAGTCACAGAGGACAAGTTACCCAAGACAAACCCAAGATCCAAACACCTCTACATACGTCTTCTTGCAACTCTGGCGTGTAAACGTTTGGTTACTGCACAAGCAAACAGCTCGACTGTACAGACCAGAACCTACAGCTCCTTCAAGGCGGGCACTGTCAATACCACAGAACAGCAATAACCGGCAGGTGCACTGCTAGCAAGAAGATACCAAAATGATCACATTACCTTTCTTCGCCTGTCTTCCTCTGCGTATTTCTCTGCATTCTTCACCATGTTCTCAATTTCATCTTTGCTAAGGCCACCAGAAGACTGGATAACAACTGCATTACAGAAGAAGCATTAATAAAGAACGTGCTCTCACCTTTGAGGAAAGGAGAGTATTACTTCCCAAACCCTCTCAATGGCAGCAGCCTT
>JMFS01103078.1:0-11834 GCA_000699545.1 Podiceps cristatus | reverse complement strand
CGATCGGCAGATCGGAGACCTTTCGGTGGCACGGGGTGACAGCGCGCGGTAACGGCCCCGCCGCGTACCGCTGGGTACCGTAACCGCCCATCATCACCCAGACGGTGCGCTGCAGCCGGCTTGTCACTTCCGAGCCAGGGAAGCCGGCCGTGTGTTACCGTTGGAATAGCTTTGCGCCGGGAAAAGTGGCCGTGAAACGGAGTGACTCCGGTTTTCATCATTCTGCTTAAAAATGCATTCCAGACAAAAAAAAATCGCTTATTCATGGCAATAATGTTTTACATCTTTTTACTGAACATACGGCTTTTCCTGTTTCAACTTTAACTTCATAGCCATCTTTTTTTTTTTTTTTTTTTTCCTTATTAAAAAAGGCATAACCAAACCTAATTTTGCTAATTCATACTTATGGCAGTAACCTCGGCGCTATTGACTCCCCTTACCACCCCCCCCAGGCATTTAACATACCCCTCCTTTTTTTTTTAACAATTTTGATGGTAACCACAGCAGACGTGTTTGACGACTGAAATGGATAGGAAGCCAGAATCATCTGTTGTTTTTTTTGTTGGCAAGTAGATCCTTCACACTACCCCCAAGGAGGTAGATTGCTAAATTTATACACTCGCCACAATTAAAAAAAATCATCCTTTCCAGTGCTCTCTTCGCAATGGAGCTACAAGAAACCTCTCTTCTTCCTGCGATTAGCGAGCAACTCCAGGAGCTCTGGTGAATTCATGGTATCTTTTCAAATCATGTCTTTTTAAAAGTGACCGCTGTATCTGCTGTAGCCTGAATAAACAGAGGACTTAAATCGGCATGCCTGTCGAGCTAGCACATTTCATGAACGCTAATCTCATTAAAAAAGAGGGAATTGTACGTTGAGCCAAGCAGCTGGCTAAGGGCATTTGCGCTGTTGGCTGTCGCGGTGCCAGGCCAGGTTGACAGCTGGGACCTCAAAGGGTCAATAGCACAGCTGAGCTCTGGTTTGGGCTACAGCAACGCGTCTGTGCTGGTGGGATGCTCTACTGCAAATTCTTTTCCTCTGAACCGTCTGTGAGGCTCCCCCGTGTCCCAGCCCACTAATGTGGCTCTTCCAGTTACTTAACACCTGGCAGCTGTCAGGGTGTTTGTCTGTTTGTCCTCTCCCTTGAGCCTGGAGAAGGAGGAAGAAAATAAACGGTTGGAGACAGAATCCTGCAACAATGAGCAAAGGAACGAATTTCTTTTCCATCACGCTTGCCGTTGCATCTGGTTTCCCAAGGCACCAACCTAGGGAAACCTAGGCAGAGGTCAATGGCAGAGGACAACAAAGGGCTCGGTAAAGGCCCGGAGTAGTTGACAGCAGACACTAGGTCTTCATCAGTCGCTCTTCCTTTTGGCACAACAGAACAAAAACTGCTTCACATTTTTGACCCCTTTCTGGGCTTCGAACCAACCCATTTGGTATAAATTGGAGCAAGGCTGCGATATTGCCATGAGTAGAGCAGAAACATGGTGTGCTCTGGCTCTATGCTCATTTTCTTTTTATAGGCAAGTTTGAGAGCTGAGGGGTGTGCGGAGTTGTCTCAACCTCCCCCTCCGTTATTTTCTGGGGTTCTTTTTGCACTCTCACAAGCTGCTGGCTCCAGAGTCTGTGTAACTCAAATTGAGTCCCTGTGAATTCTCAGACCTGAAAATATCGGAAGGATTCAATAGGAGGAACTATTTAAAAGCAATATTTTTTTGACTCATCTAAATACCCGAAGGAACACATGCTAGTGCCACAAATGGCTGGTTTGTAGAATTTTATTCTGATAGCTTACCCGATTTTTTTGAGAGTTTGCAAGCTAATTTCTGAAGGAGAAAGCCCTGTGTTGCTTAGCTGCGGTTTGTACGGGGTTTTTTTCTGGCTGTGGGGATGGAGTTGCAGTATAACACATGGAGGAAAGTGGTCCTGTGACAGGCAGGTATGTGGTGGAAACCCCTTGGATGTCTGGCCGGGTGGTTATGGATTGTGATGTGAGAGGTCAGGGAAAGAAGATGCTTCTTTCAATCCATTGAGCTGTTTTGAAACATCCAGAAGGACTTCTCTGTGTTCACATTGTTTATAAAAGAAGAAAATCTATGTACCCAGAATGTTCCTATCATGAGTGATTATTTGTCAGGGTTAAATGTGAATTGCATTTCTATCAATGGGTGGATGTATGTAGCTGAAGGCTTCCAGTGTAAGCATTAAATGAGGCTCCACTGACTACATGGAAGCTGCAGGGCGGTAATGAAGAGACATGGTTCATTCAAATTTCATACTGCGTAGCTTGTTCCTTTCCAAATAGGTTTTATTTAATGGTATTTGTTATTTTAATAGCTTCTTCTCCCCCCCCCCATATTTCCCAACTTCTTTCCATAAACGTATCAACGTGGTAAAAAAATTCCATAAACAGAGATAACAAGCTTTTTATGTGCTCGTATGTATTGTTATTCATAGTACACATTAAATGCCTAAGGTTACCGCTTTTGGTCCTTAAGGGATGTAGTAATAAAAATTCGACAGCCGTTTTTTTCCTAATCAGAATTCTGTACTGAATGCATCTGGTTTGGAACCAGTAGATTAAAAAAGGCAGTAAAAGCACTGCTTGGCAGTTAGCTTTTTTTATTTTCTTTTTCCTTTTGGGTATCATAAATTGCTTGCATAGAGATCCGAGATATAACCTGTCTTGTTTTTAAGGGAAGATGAATTTTGAATTGGAATTCAAAGTGTATTTTTTTATAGGGGAGTGAAACCTCTAAGCATCCCTCGGTACCTTATATCTATCTAGTTCATAAGTGATCTTAAATCTTAAAATATATGTATACTTAATATTTCATTGTAGTTTTTGAAACGTATTCTGTTATCAAATTAACAGCCTGCCTCAATGTGTTTTGGGAGGGAGCTTTGAGGGTGCATGCACTGGTCCTTAAAGTTATAGGGCTGCAAATAATGGATTTCATCTTCCATGCAAAGCTTGTTGTTGCCCCAAACAGGCACCATGGCAAAGTGATTAGGTTCTGATTTTAGGCCCTGTGAGAGACTTGGCACTCAAATGAGTGCTTTGTGTGTGCCGTTGTGCTGGTATGGGGGTTTCTTGCTGTCAATTAATGTAATAAAAGCGTATAAATGGAGTTTCCATTCAGATATTTTTCCAAGGTGGGTCACTGATCTGAAAAGCATCTTCTGACCAAGATTAATGTTTTGGATACTAAATTAGGTGCTTAGAACTTGGCTTGTCTTTTGCTACGAGATAAAATCAGAACTAAGATACCTGTTTGCAATAGTAGTAGTTTAGTGTTTCAAGTTTTTATTGCTTGGCAAATGGACGTGTGCATCCTGGTATGACCCCTTGGAGGTTAGCAGGTGGCAGGAGAGCTGTGGACAGGCGTGTGGCGGGACAGGTAAGTGTCGCTTGGCTTGCAAGGCCGCTGCCGGCGCTGTGATTTTGAAACAGCTTGGAATTGCACGTTTCCATATCATTAATCTTCTTTTAGCCAGTTCCTCTGGTGGCCGCAGGAAAGTGGTGTCACCGGCGTGGAGGGCTCAGATGGTCAGAAGACGGCTTTGTGATGGACGAGGGCACGGGGGGCGTGGGGAGAGCAGGAGTCTGTGTCGGAGAAGCGGCCCCCCCATCTCCCTCTTCTCTCCAAAAGGAACTCGGTGGCAGGGGACTGGGAGCAGCTGCGGCGTCGGGGGGGGCAGCTCCCGGTCCTCGCACCGCAGCGGTACGGCGGAGGTGGCATTCGCCCACCATTTTGGGAGCTCACAAAGCCGTTTTCTGGAAAATGCCCGAGACAAAGAACAAGCGTGGTGGCCTGCTCCGTAACACAAATTTATGGCTGAACTGCTGACCCATCTTGAAATGCAGCTGTTTAAGCTCTGCATTATGATATGGGATTAAATTTGTGTGTCCCTTTGAGTTACTAGTGGCATTAGTCATCTTTGCTATGAATGTCCAGCTGGGTTGCTGAAATTACTGGGTTTTGCCCCGGAACTTCTTTCCAGTGCTTCTGCATTTTTGATATCTCTTATTTACCATGCTTATGTATTTTCTTTTAAATTTTATGAATAGCTGTTAAAAGACAGTTTTAAAGGAAATATTTTGAGAAATGTTTTCACTTTCTCACGTGGCTTAGATTGCTGTATCTTTTGGTGGTTCCATTGACTGCAAAGTCATCATTGCTGTATTTTTGTGAAGAAATGTTATTGTTTGTACTTAAGTTACCCGAAATCCAGAAAAAATGCACACTCTCAAAAATGCACAATGTCCCTGTCACGATGGATTTGAAGTGTTCCATTGCTTAGGCACAAACCTCAGCAGATGCCTCCTGAAGTCAGTTGTTTCCCGTTCTGTTCTCATAATGACATACATGAAAGATTAAAGATAATGGTGTTCTCTTGTGAGCATAGCCCAAGGTGAATTCTGTTGGCTAAATAAATAACTGAATTTTAAAAAAAAGGCAACTAGATGGTGTTTAAAAACATAGCGCAAGAGTCAGCTTTCTAAATTCCTTGTTGGGGTACTTACCTGACTTGGCTTAGTTTTGTGGGGTTTTTGGTGGGCTTTTTTTGGTTTTGTCACGGCTGTGGTATAAAGCCCCCTTAATGACAGTCCCAACGGAGGAGAGCCATGCCAACATGATAGCTCTGGTAAGGGCGAGTAAACAGAGCAGATAAAGCCGTGGTGACTTCCAGTTGCGCTCCCTGGCACGTGGGGGACTGTATCTCGCCGGTGGGCAGGGAGGAGGTGCAGGGCAATCTCCACCTGTCCCCCGGGGTCCCCCATGGGTGGGATGGCATGGGGGGAAGCTGCTGTGCGGCGTCAGTTGTGCCTTCAGACATGGCGAGGACCTCACGCTGTTCTCCTTGGCAGGGGATTGGTTTTACAAGTGTGGTCGGCTTGCGTATTTGGGAGCAGAGAAGTTGGCAAGTCGGTGTAGTTTTTACATTGCTGGTGCCTATTCACGTTCTGAAAATTGTGTGTGTATGGTACAAATTAGCACTGTACACCTCATTTAAGGGAGTAATTGACTTTGCTGTTGGTTAAGTGCTCCTTTTCTTGCTGTTTCTGTAACTGTGCTTACCTCTTGATGAGGTACCTGCTACACCTTGACCTTGGAGCTTGTATCTAGACAGCTCTCTAGTTTGGGGATGGTAACTTTTTCACATTATCAGTTAGTTCCGACTCGTGAAGAAGGATAGTGGGTGACTTGAAGTGTTTCAATTATATTTTCGAAGGCGAAGGATGCATTCATAAACAAGCAGTGGCAGAAGTCCTTCCTCTTTCCCAGGCGATGGGATAGGGGTGTGACGGAGTACTGCTGTATGTGTAGTAAATACTTCGGCTGTTTATTCTTCACTCTCGCTCTAAGACAACCTGTTGTGTGGCCTAAAAAGTGTAAATACAAATTCTAGGGAAGAGTGCTGGGGAGGCCTTGTTAGTACATTTCCGTAGAGTCTTTTTTCTTGGATGCTGGTTCATACTAGCTTCATTCATCCAGGAAATGGAGGCAATTATCTTGGTAAACCAAGGGAATTTAAAATGGATCCAATAATATGATTTTATCTCTGATTATGTGAGTATTTATCAATTCCCTGTGCTGTCAGGGAGGTAAATTAGGTTACCTGGTACTGTAAGTTGTCTTCATTTCTGGATTTTTATTGTTTCTTCAGTTGTTGCAACTGTCCTACAAATTTATGTGCCAATGAGTTAACAGAGGAATATCTAGAAAGGCTCTTTGTGCATGTGAGCTTGCAGAAACATCTCTGATCTTTCACGTGGTTTTTAAGCCCAGTGACACTTCTTACAGAGATGCTAGCTTTACGGTAGTGCTGAGTCTGTTCTGCATTCACCAAATTTGCGGGTGAAAATCTGCAATTTGACCTCAATGTCTCGCAAACCTAGGTGACTGAATCTTTGGAATAAAATACAAGAGTCCAGAGGTGACTACAGGGAGCAGATGACAGTGTAAGGTCATTTTTATTTGCATAATGTTATTTCTTTAGGCTCATCACTCTTCATTAGCATTTAATCATCTCTTAGAAAATAGATCCTTCACATCAGTAGAGCAGGCCTCTTTCCATCTTAGCTCTCTTTCATTGTGGTGGGCAGTTAGCTTATATGTTCTGTCCTTGTAACAGTTCTGGGTTATGAGAGGGAAGCATTTAAATTTCTCTTGTGCTAAAGGGACTCCAAAGCGTGGCATGCTTGTATCTTACTGGATTATCATTATTTCATAGCTGAACTGGTTCTTTAAGCTCTGGGAGTAGGCCACATTTTTTTTTTAGGAGCTGTAATAAAACAATGGAAGTGACGCTGTTAATATTGATTTTGCTGTAATTTCCTTGTAGTGTTTTGCAAGATGTTTTCCAGATGTTCTTTTTTCATCTATACCATTCTGGGGACAGTGCTAAAATCCTTAAAAGAAGCAACCAGCCCTCCCCCTTCCCTCTCTGTTTCTTGCTTTCCCCATCTCCCTGAATTGCTGTGCGGAGTCCAGGGGTGGCTGGTCACTGTGCGGTGTCTGCGGGGACCAGGCTGGACAGACCACAAGGCAGGAGGGCTGGGCAGAAGCTGAAACTGTCTTGTTGTCATTTCTTTCTGGGAGTTAATTGCTGTGAGTTTTGAGAAAAGGTTGGGTTTGGTTTGGGCCGCATGTGGATTTGGATGGATCAGGTTGAAATGTTCGTGGTTTTGGTTGGGGTTTTTTGGGTTGGTTGGGGTTTTTTTGTTGTTGTTGTTTTGTGGTTTGTTTTTTTTTTTTTACATTCAAGCAGGGTTTTTTTAAGAGTTTAGAGTTTATTTGCTAGGAGAATGTGATTGTGTGAATAATGAGATGATGTGCTTAACCTGCATAAGTCTGTGGATCTTGGGAGCAGACTTAAGGAAAAGGTTGATGTGCTTATATGGTACAGCAGAGGAGGAGGAGAGGAGAGGGTGAAACTCTGTAAACAGCATAGGAAGAGGAACACTTACATTTCCCTAAAACTGGGAAATGAAGGAAGCTCCAGCTGTATGACCCTTATAACCACTCAGTGCCTTAATGCCAAGAGAAACGAGCAGCTCAGACCTGCTGGTGCCACAGGATGGAAGTTATCAGTGAAGCTAACAAGTTCTTCAGGATCTTGTTCCTGACCAGATTACAGGTACTGCTCCAGAGAATATAGTACCTGGGAACAGAAGGTTGTGCTGAACGCCACCAGCAAAGTATGTTTATAACTCACCCCTAGCACAGCGAAATTACTCTTACTGCAAGGACCTAAGTACATTCCCTGCAACTGAAGTTTCAGCTGGACCATGCTGATTTAATCCTCTGGCAAATTTTAAAAATGTTTATCATTTGGATGGAGTTTCCGATGGGTTGGCCTCTGTCTGGCATCAACTTTGAAGTGCTTAAAAAATTCCTTTCAGCATTTTTGGCAAGAGAATATGAAAAAGTGCTCATTTTGTATGTTTCTAAAAAACAAATGGGAGCTATATTGAAACCTAAAATTCTTGATGGAGGTAGTCCTCTCAGGGATGGAAACTGTCGGTGATTTGGGAAATCCTAAAAAAAATGAAGTTTTCAAAGAAACAAGGGCTTCCTGAATATGGTAGGTCACATCAACGTGCTTTTTTGTAGCTGGACTTGAAACTTAGGGCAGGTTATAGCATCATGGGTTGTGTCACGGCATGTGTTGAATCAGTCCAATGATGCAGAACCAAGGCTTGCCCTACTGAAGATCTATAAAGTGTGTTGGCTTCAAAATTGTATGTGGAGCTTGGGGCCCAACCAGGTTTGAAAGTCTGTGGCGGAGATGGGGAATCTGGAGTCTGCAGGCCCATGCGATCTGCAAGGATGTATACCTGGACTGGGATTTTTGTCCGTGTTAGAAGGTATGCAAAGGTGCGTGACAGCGTGGAGCTTTGCCTGGGGCTGTCCAAATGCTCTACTCTGACCTCGCCAAAGAAAATGTGAAGGACATTGTATACAGTTTATGGAAACACATGCAGATCAATTCCAAAAGCTATTTGAGATGGAGGATTGCTGCAAATTTCCTAAGGTGAAGGGGAAGATCCCATGATTTGTGTTGTGTTCTCTAGTAGTCTCCTGGCCAAAGTGTTTTCATTACAACTTGCCATTGCCATCAAAAGGCAATCAAAACACCAGAAATCTCTCACGAAAAGAGAAGACACTTTCCAGGTATGGATTAACAGAAAAAAAGATGGAAACTCAATCCTCCCGTATGCGGTTCACTTCAATAGTACTTAACATCTAAATGTCTCTAATTAGGCTTGGAATGATAACATAATTAAGTGCATGTCACTTTTGTCTTCTTTTGAAAACAAAGAGGAATCAGAAGTACAGATAGGTTACCCTCAGTACCTCAACGGTCTCCCTGATGGCTGCATCTCATCACTGGGATCATTTTTACTGGTGCAGCTGCCGGGTGCGGAATACTTCATGCTCTGTGGCCTGCACTGATTGTAGACAGAGCGTGCTTCAATTTACCCGTGAAAAGTATGTCTTAGAGGAAACCAGCAGCTGATATTACTGCACATTTAGAGATATTTTTTTAACTTCCTCTCCATTTACAGGTCATTGATACTATGTTAGAACTGCTTTTTGTATAGCTGAGTCTTTGAGTCAGTTGAAGCAGACCCAGTTTGCAGTTGCTAGCTGATGTTGAGATCAGCTTCTGTGTTATCTGGGACTGAGTCTCTCTTTTCAGTGTAATTCAGGAAAAACTGCTGAGTTAAATTATTCAGGTCAAATGACCTAGAGGCTTAAATTTCTCTCTCTTGTCCCAGAACAACTTACAGACCATCTATGCATCACCTGCAGACTTTAGTTGTTTTGCTTTGTTTATTTTTTTTTTTTATATGCGAGTGCAGTTTAAAAACTCCCGAAGAAGGAACCAGGACCTCAAGATGCTGGGGACCTGGCTGTCAGGAGTATTTCAGCATTATTATTTCCTGGAGCGTACAAGCCAAGCCCAATTGTATTCCTTGCTGCCTGTACTCATAAAACAGGGGATGATACAAAGGGGTTGGATCAGGATTTACTAATGGAAAGTCACACCTTTTAAAAAGAAAAAAAAACCAACAACGTAGTTTGTGGGGATGGCATTACGGGTTTATTTTTGTAAGACCAGGGCCACGTACAGCTTTTACAGGAGGCAGCAAGTCCTGGCTGTATTTACTGAGTATGTGCAGGATCTTTATGCAGCTTTCAGAGTGTTTGTGCACAACTGTTACTGGCAGGATGGTGCAACCCTCATCTTTCCCCGTGGCCTTGTAGGCAAATACTTTCTTATGGAAAAATACTCCATTTTAAATCTTTCCCCTTCGGTCTGCCTACTTCAAAGGGATGCTTTTGCCGAGCATCCTTCCAGCATGGAAAGAGCAGCTCAGTGCCCTCCATCCCCCTGCGTGGTGCTGAGCTCACCCACCCTCAGCCGTGTTGACCGGCACGCTTACCAGAGAGGCATGCAAGAGGGGACCACTGGTCCTTGCCCCATCCAAGGTGTTCCCTGCCACGGCCAGGGGTCAGCCGGCAGCAGCCCGGCTGGGGTGAGCTGGGGTCTGCTCTGGGGCGGGCAGGCGTTGGGTGGGCTGTCCTGCTGTGCTTGCCAGCCTGGAAAAGTACAAGCTGCAAGAGATGTGCTGGAGTGACCAGCAATTGGTAATAAACCAAGTATTTCATCCAGCAATTGCGTTATTTTCAACTGAAAGCAGCAACAGAAATAAACCCTCCCACTGCCAGGAGTTGTGTGTTTTGTAAGCAACAGCTAGTTGGTTTCTGACATGAAAGGTTGTTGTACTTAAAATAGGTACATCTGTGGGTGAGAGAATTTTCAGTTAGTGAAATTGTTCAAAATTATATGGAAAAGTTGCCTCAGTTTCCGTGAGCTGGCATGATATGCATGTAATACTTATGCAGAGAAATAGGTGCTCTGTAACACAAAACTAACGTGGTCTCTGTCATACAGAAACCTGAGCATGCGTCACCATAGCTATATTTTAACAGAAGTATCAGACTTAAAGTGTTCCCTCCCCCCTTGCTCACTGACCTCAGATTGCCAAGGAACCAGGCAGGATTAATCCCTGTACCCTGAAGAATATCCAGTATTAAAGCAAAGAGCTGGGCTGTTTCCTAGAGCAGTTCAATCCCCAAATGATCAAGAATAAACCGAGCCACAACCACTTAGTTGATTTATTCTTTTAATTTCATGAAGTGCTTGGCTTTGCAGTTTTCATGCCAGGTGTTAGACCAAAATTACTTCCTATTTTTTCCAGCACCTTTGAATATGTAAAATACATGAGATAGCAGATCTCTAAATCTGAAGGATATTGAGAAGAATTTCATGCTAAGACTTTGCTCTCAGGAAATCAGTCAAGCTATTAATGGTATAAAAATAAGAGCCATATCATCATTGAGAAACAGACAGTTAACCAGTTTTTCATCTAGTACCATTCACCAGATGGTTAGTTGTGCACCTGAGCCCAAATCTGTGTGGCAGTAACATTTGCCTTCCAAATCGTGTTTGCTCTGTATCATATATTAGTGCAATACTGGTAAGCAAAAGGAGATGATATAAAAAGACATTTTAAGAAGCATTAAATCAGCTGAGATTGATGCTTACATGTGGGTGGACTGAGCTTTGTCCATATGTAACATATAAAATATCTTGCAAAGTTATCTTGCTCTGCTTAAATCGATGGGAACCATATATGACCAGACTATCTTATGCAGCTGGTTGTTTTTGAAACTCAGTCATGCTTAATATTCAGATTCAGTGAAACACAAGGTTACTCTGGTTTGGATCCTACAGAATTGCCATAAAGTTGGGATTAGGAGGGTTTATCACTCATTCTTGTGCTGGATATCTCAGCGGGATAAACCTTTTTTTCCTTCCTCTGTCTAGACAGAAGACTTGTTAAGTTCTGCCTCCTGTCTCTAGACTTGGTTTAGTTGCCCTTTGATTTTGCAGCACAATGTCGTTTCACAAGAAGATGTGTGCTCCTCCAGTGTGATGGTTCCTGTGAAGCTTAGATGGACCCCAAAAGAGGTGGAATTGCATTTAAAATTTTGCAGCTTCTATAAAAATAAAGTCTAAACTAAAGAACATGAGAGCAAAAGACTCAATCTGTAGATGTGTTGATGAGATAGTGTGCTGTGAGATCACACGTGGGTCAGCTGGTGGATGAATAATGCTATTATAGCCAGCATCAGAGGGCATGGCAGAGTGCACGTTGTTTGGATTAAATTTAAAAAAAAAAAAAAAATGGAGCCTGGCTGCTCCCTGTATGTTGATAAGGTGGAGTTTTTTACAACATGGACAGTTGTATACAATGCTTTCTCTGTTCTTCAAATAGTGTTGTTCTTAAGCATTGTGTAATTATTTAGGAGAAAACTGAATCTTCGGATTGATTTACCAGTGGTAGTCCTTAAAAAATAATAGTTGGCATGCTCATTTTATAGACAGAGACAGTGATGCAAGTGTCCTGGTTTCGACTAGGATGGAGTTAATATTTTCTTCCTAGGAGCTGGTACAGTGCTGTGTTTTGGATTTAGGATGAGAATAATATTGATAACACACTGATGGTTTTAGTTGTTGCTACCTCGTGCTTATACTGAGTCAAGGACTTTTCAGCTTCCCCTTCTCTGCCAGCGAGGAGGGGCACAAGGAGCTGGGAGGGGGCACAGCCAGGACAGCTGACCCCGACTGGCCAAAGGGATATTCTGTACAATATGGCGCCGTGCTCAGTATATAGACTGGGGGGAGCTGGTCATGGTGGTCACTGCTCAGGAGTGAGATGGGCATTGGTCAGCAGGTGGTGAGCAAT
>KL280769.1:1169-45586 GCA_000699545.1 Podiceps cristatus | reverse complement strand
TGAGGTGTCTCTCACTGTTTCTCCTCCTCACCCCACCTGGGAGGTGAGGGGTGAGTGAGCCACTGCATGGTCTGGTTACTGTTTGGGGCTAAACCACGACACTCATATCATGCGTGGGACAGGTGGGTGGATGGATGGACAGATGGATGGATGGATGGGAGACGTGGGGAGGCTGGCTGCATGTGAGCTTGTGAAGAAGCTGTCTGGGATGAGCTATCAGCACGGAGAGATGTGGGAGGGGACAATACAGGATATCCCCTAAGCCCAAATTGAAAAACAATTTATCCTACCCTGAGAGGCCTCAGAGGACTGCTTGGTGCCACTTGCTGCTTGGATGCAGCAGTACAGCTTATTGCAGTGTTATCAAGAGCCATGCAAGTTGTTAGGATCGCTTGTTATCTTGGTTACACTGTCCTACCATGACCCCAATATGCAGGGAAGCAGAATTGAGCCCTGCCTTTGTTTGCGATTGTGCTGGGCTCTAGCTTCTGCTCTGTAGCTTTGATGACTGACTGATGTCTGTCAGTCTCCATATTCGAGTAAACCTGTGCTTTGGCTTCTCACCTGGGTTTCCATCTGCACCTGCTCGAAGTGAAGGGGTCTCTCCACTCTGCAGCAACTCATAGGGTTTTTGTGGTATGAGCTGATTGAAAAGTAGTAGAGATGCAAAAGGAACCAACCAACCCATTGCAGAGAAGTGGTGCAGAGCCACCCTTGTCCACTCCCCTCTTTCGGGTGCTCAGTGGCTGAAGTTTGGTTTCCACCAGCAAGGTCTCACAGGACTGACCCTTCGCATCTGGCTGTGCTCTGAAGTTCTCAGTGTTCATGTGGTTGGCTGATGGGATGTCTGGGGAACTGCATCTTCATCCTTGTGCTTCTGCAGAAATGTTACATTTTTGAAATTAAGTATGTTCTTTGCATGTCAAATGGCATGGGACATTTTCACAGCTCTCCTGGCAGCCTGCAGGCTTGGCATGTTGCATGCTGAAGAACTGCCAAGGGCAAGCATTTGGAAGAAAAAAAAAAAATCCCTTATAGGCAACTGCCAGAGTTTGGTGCCAGATTAATCAGAACTCCCCATTGTCTCTCTGAGACAAATGTTCTGATTAAATCTATTGTTGTTGGGCTTGATGGGACAAAGTGTTACTGAGTTACATCATAGCTATAATGTGGAAACTGGAACACAGCACAATTTATGATGGAATGTTCCCTGGTATTGTTCAGAAATATCACCGCAGAAGAAGTTTGTGGGAAGGATTATTTGGAATCTGCTGGTCTAACGGTGGCTCGAGCCCAGCTCCAGGATGCCTAGCTAGGCCCTGCTCCATAGCTTAAGTAAACTACTTAACCTCCCTGCCTCTGCTTCACCCTTTACTAGTGGTGGTGTTGAAGTGCTTGTCTGCCTTCCTGCAAGCATTTGCTCACGTTTCCAACTGGCTCTGGTTCATGCACGAGTGCTGGTATTGCAGACTTCTGCCATGTGCATCGGACTGGTTGTTTTCCTTCTGTTTAACCTGGTCATCACGTTCTCATCGCTGCAGCATCTTGGAGATGACTTGAAGTGATTCCGGGTGCCGCTTGCTCCCCTTGTGGGGGGAGATCACTTCCCATCACTTCCCATGGCTTCCCAGACCCTCTGCTGCCTGTTGGGGCTTGGAGCCATGAGGTGGGTTGGGGCGGATGGGGCTGCTCCGTTGCCCCGGCCCTGCCACACTGCTGGGGCTAATGTGGTGGGCAGAGCCCGGCATTCACCACTTCCATAGAGCCACTTGAAGAGCACAAGGACACCCTGGTCCTACACATGGAAAAGAAGCAAGTGAAGCATGGGTAGTGCAAGCAGCAGTGGTGACAAGGCCTCAAAGAAGCTATTGCAGGACATGAAAAAGGTGGGAATCAAGACTGTCTTGTCTAGCCACCTTATGTGACACTTAATAAAAGACATATATATATATATATATATCCATGAGAGATATTTACTGCATAAGATTGCACCCAGATGTTGTGGCTCCAGTTCATCTCCACTCAGACTGAATCCTGCCTGGTTCCTGGGACTCCTCAGCTATCAGGGCTTACAGATGTGACAAAGCACACCAGATAACTTGAGTGACTTTCGATCATCAGTATTAAGCTGGAATTCAGAGAGAAGGTCAGCTGCCTCTTTCTCACTGACAGTTACAATATCCTGTAGCAAAATGACAAGGTTTGAATTGAGTGTCTTCTGACGTTTGGTAACTGTGCAAAAAGAATCAAGATGTCTCATCTGCTTCAGTTGCAAGGGGGAGAACTTCTATTTGTTCTCCAAATCCCTTCCTTTAATTTTATGGCAATTTGAATGTGAAGTTCTTATTGTCATGGACAACTACTTACACATGAAACTCCACAAAGCAAATTACAAAATCTGCTTGAGCGGCATTGACCTGTTGCTCCATGGGTTACGTGTATGGCTGCTGCTAAAATCCAATTCTGCAGTCAGAAAGCTGAACTCTCATCTCTGTAAAGTGTCATTGTCTTAGGGGACCGGAGACAGACTGGCTAAAGGCACATGAGAGACTTAGGAAAGGAATCAACAAAGCATACAGTGGTCTTAAATGTAGTTTGGGTGGGATTTAGTTGGTCAAGTTTATCATGATGATGAATCATAGTCTCTTATTTTATTCCTGTAATTGTTTGAGATGCTCTAGCCTCCCAAACTCTGAGGAAAATCTTTTAAATTATGTTAAAAAATGCTCAGCCTTTGAAGGACCTCCCTGACCTGGCTGGGTCACCTGCTCAAATGCCTTTCTCCCTCCTCATACTAGTTGGGATGGAGAAAAGGGGCATGCATCTCAAAGGTGCACTGGTTGCTGTATATGCTCAAACTGTGTCTAATTCTTTTCACTACTGAGTTTGATTAAAAGCAGTCATGGTGGTGCTCAGTTATTACGTATGGAGTTCTGTTTTGGGAAGCATACATGTACAAAGTACTTGGGTGTATTATAACTTGTTATCTTGAAGGTGTGTGAAGAGTTTCCTCATTTACAGGATCTTATATCCATAAAGAGAGTTATGGAGAGCCATGACTTGTTCTGGGATAGAGGGCTCAAATTCAAAGATGCACAAATTAATCACACCAAAGTAAACACTTTGTAGCTGTATGAAAGCCTTGATTTTCTTGAGGAAAGACTTACCGTTAGGAACACGTATGAGTGGTGTCCACTGTGGTTCTTGTTGGCACATCTGATGCTGGCTCATCAAGTCTGACTGTTGGAAAGGAGACCCTTGACCATCAGTCTCATTGTATTTCTAAACAGAGGAGGAGAACAGGCAAGACCAGTGGTTTTACCTGTGCTGGGTTGTAGCTGAACACCTTCCTTTACTTTATCCCTTCTTTTGTCTTGGTCTTTATATTTGTGTCCTGGTTTCAGCCAGGACAGAGCTAGCTTTTGTCTTCATCAGCTCTTGAGTTTTGAAGTTGGTATGTGAAACAAGGTGATAGCGCACTGCTGCTGTTCGCTGCTGCTGAATGATCAAGGTCATCTTGCAGTTCCCCAAGTTTTGCTGATGTTCAGGTTCAAACACTTGGGACGGGCACAGCCAGAATAGTTGATCTAAACTGGCCAAAGAGAGTGTTCCATCTCATAGACGTCATGCCCAGTATAAGTGAGGGTCAGCCATTGCCCTCATCCCTTTTTTGGCCCTTGCCCTTTTCCTTTGGATTTGGGTTCCTTGTTCGGCTCGTTTTCTGTTCGTGTTCCATTTTTGTTATCTTATTCTTGTTTTATTTCGTTCAGGCCTGTTTGTTCAGCTCTCTGTTCCCTCGTGCTCTCTCTGGAACTTGCTGTTCTGGGAGACCTGCGGGGGAATATCCCTGCTCCCTGGCTGCTGCTCGGGATGGGCTGTATCGGTCCTGGGGTGGTGAGAAATTGTGCATTGTTCATTTTATATATTCTATTATCCTTTCACATTATTGTTATTATTAATATATTTTTATCTTTTCCTTTGCTGGCTTGGTAGAGTGTTTTTATCTCAACCCGCGAGCTCTCTGTTTCTCCTCCTCACCATACCAGGAAGGGGAGGGGTGAGTGAGCGGCCGTGTGGTCCGGTTACCGTTTGGGGTTAAACCATGACATTTGTTTTTTTTCTCTGTTTTTTGCATTGTTTTGCCTGGGTTCAGGGAGGGAGGTGAATTCTAAGCTAAAAAGAAAATTGCAACCTGTTGCATCAGCAGGCAACTTTCATGTTGTAATCTCCTGTATTGTGTTTTCATAACTTGGTTGGCATTTTGGCCATAAACATACCACTCTCACTTAAGACACAAAGACCATGCTGTATGTTAATTTTGCCTGGCAGTATGCACTTAGAGAATAAAAGATTTCTTTGTCACACATGTCTAAAGGAGAAGCTAATTAGAAAGGAATGTTAACATATGGCATTAGCCACCAATTGCAACATAACAGCAAAGCTAAATTCGGTAATACTGAAATGGCATAAGCCAAGTACCTAGACCAGCAGACAAAAGTCATTAGTGTTACCAAAAATGGTTTGTTCGTGATACTGAAACAAGTGAGAACAGTTCAGCTGATAGTTTGAAGATCAACATTAGGACCAGAAGCATAGATAGAAATAAAAAATAAAAAAAAAATAAAAACCCCAAATAAAGGAATAGAACTACTTCAAAAGAGATGACTGCATGGATTAGTTGCCTCATCAATTGATGAAGTTATCTTGAATGCCAGCTGGTGGACCTGTACCATGGACTTCTACAGGCCATGATAATTTATGTCCTCTGACAGCTCCCTTTTGGGGGTCTTTGCTTCAGATCTGGTATGTTATCTGAGCTGCAAACCTAGTGCACCAGGCATGGCAGAAGATGTAAATCTTCTGCTGCAAGATGTTCAGTCCATTAGGGTAATAGATTGTCTCTGTGCACGGTAAGCAAGGGTTACCATGCTGCTTGTGGGTTAACTGCAGCCACTGACAAAGGCAAGGGAAATGCATAGTGTCATGGAACGTATCTTTTGGGTGATGCAAATGAACTATAATGAAGAAACTGCTGAAAACCTGTATAGTGATGTGAAGACTGAATTCAAGAAAATATGAACTAGGAGCATGTGTTCCCATCCCAGGAAGGAAGAATAAAATTGTCTAAAACTGTTTTAGGAATAGCAACTCAACAATAGTCACAAGGTCAGCACAAGAAATAGCAAAATATTAGTTGGAAAGGATCCAAAGATAGAAAATTATTGACCCAGAAACCTGACTTCCAGAGAGCAGTGAAATTAGAGAGGTCATAGAGACACAAGGAATGGGGGAGGGAAAGTCTACCAGCAGTGAAGCTGATCGTAGGACCTGAGCACTGAAACTTAAATATTTTAGCAATGTACAACCAGGCAAAACAATGGTCTGGGTTGTTAGCATGAGAGTATGAGTGATGTGATTTTGTCATCAATGGAAATCAAGGAGGGAAAGTAACTCACAGACAGGAGGAGTGAAGCCTTCCTAAGGGGAACAGATTGATGTGCGCAAATGGAATAAGATGCCTCCTAACATTAAGGAAGACATTAGTGGTTGGCGGGAAGAATGAGGAAGTAGACTCATTGCCTTCAGAAATACATGCCAGTTGTTTGACTCAAGAGTACAGACATGGCTTTTGGTGGATAACAGCATCTGCTGGGATGTGACAGAGTAATGCTCTTACCAAGCATGCTGATTTCACTGGGTATTTTTCTCAAGATCCAGGCTTGTTAAATGTCCATAACTCCTATTTTTTATGAGATTATTTACTATACTCTGCCTTTTCTAGATGACATTTGTCAGACAGAGATTGTCAGTGGCCAGAACAAATCTTTCCTTGAGGGTGAACTGAAAATATTTTGGACGTAGTGAGATGATAAGTTTAGCTAAGTCACATGGGGCTCAGGACTCACTCTGGGCAGACGTGATTGAAGGAAACCCTCTGTATTCAGTAACCCAGCTCTGCACGACATTCTGCCTTCCAGAAAAAAGCTGTCTCCATTGCCTGAGAAACCAAAATGCTTAAAATGGGCAGTAGTTCTGGAACAGCATGGGACTAAAAGTAGATTTAGTGTGACTGTCAGGCCCAGTGCCTGATCCTGTTGTGTCCCAATGCCTGCCAGAGGCAGGATCTTGACATGCGCAGGCTGGCTTTCCATGTGAAGAAGACCTGGATGCATTGAACTGTAGGAGCTATGGCATTATCCAGTAAAGGAAAATGAGACCTGGTAGATCTAAAAGCACCAAAGGCTGGTCTCTGGCTCACTGCTGTCCATGCCGTTTAATCTCAAGCACACTCCCTGGTGTGGCCTCAGGTTATGCCTGCTGTCACCCTCCCAGGCAAGGTCCAGGGGCAGTCTGCACGCTGTCCTCCACCGAGGATCGCTCCCGGGACACAGTCTGCCCCTAGTCCCATCGTGGTGGGAGAGAAGGCTTAGCTGCAGGGATGCAAGGCCAGCAGAGCCACATGGCCAGTTTTATTCCCCAGCTTTGGGGCCAGGACCCCAAACAAGTCCAATGGCTCTTGTCTGTACAAAGGTTTTTGCTCATAGGATCAAGGAAACTTGGCACACCGGGACTCAGAAGTGTTTGCTAGCAATGCTTGGCTTCCTCTGCAGCAGCTTGGATTTGAAGGTCTCCTTCAGTTCTGCTGCTCTCCGGAGGAAATAAACTCAGTAGATCAGGCAGTGGTAGGTCCCGTGGCTGCTCTGTGCTGTCTGGCACTGAGACCTTCCCAGGTAAAATGGCAAACCATGCTTACAAGTCATCTTTAACCATCCAAAAGTCAAATACCTCATCTGAGCTAGTGGTATCATATCCCACTATGGAGAGCTAGCATGGAGCAGCTCCTGCAGACTGCTTCAGGTCTCCACATCCATTTGGGGTGAATCCTCTTCACCCATTGATATGCAGAAGGAGCCTAGGTGACCAGCTTACACTGTGACTAACTTTTAAACGCTGAAGATTGAATTAGTTGAGCCCAATCCTCCCTAAGTGTACCCCTCTCTTTTCTGGAAATCCTCGTCTCTCAAGGTCCCCCTGTGCAAAGGCTGTGGGTGTCTCTGCCTGGTTGCGCCCATTGCAAGGATGGGTTGGTGTGATGTTAGTGAAGTGGGAGCGCTCCTGAGGCCTCATTTCAGACTGGCTTCTTGTTTAGCTTGATGTTACCTGTTTCTTAATTTGCTTACCAATCCTGACTTCCTCTGATCTTGGTTTCTGCAACTCCAGGCATTTTTAATTTCATTTCTCTGTTACAGAAAATGTCTACAGGTTTCAATGGGACTGTTGTAACCTTAACAGGGCTAAACACACATCAGTCAAACTTCAAAATCCTTTTGGGGGCTATTTTATTATTTTAAAAATGTTTTCAAGTGGCTTGTTGGATTACCAGCAATGAGGCCAAGCAGTTATTTGCCTAAACAACATCTTAAGGTCTTTAAAGCCCAACAGAACTATAACCTATGTGACTGCCATCCCTGTGTCAGATGAACTGTATCCAGCAAAAATACACCAGGCATGCAAAATTATTGCTTTGGCTGTGTTATCTCCAGCTCAAGGAAGTAAGAATAAAAATATAGATTAATTTCTCATTCCATTTGAAGAACTGCACATGTTTTTTCCTAGGGAGGACACCTTTTCTTATTCCACCAGCATGAGGCCTTTCCCCATGCTACGAACTTGACCAATGTCCTCCATGTCACTGCTCATTTAAGACCAATAAAAATGGTTTGGGACTTTCTCTTTAATTTCTAATTCTTGAATAACCTTTTTAGATTCTTTCACCACTATTTTTCTGTAATGTGTTATTGAGCACCTTGTTGGTCCTTTCCAATAAAACCCTGCCTGTTACTGCAATCTCCACCTTGAACTGATGGGAAAATGCTATCTTGACCCAGCTATGCTTTAAGTAGTGTCTAATTCTCAGCAACAACTCTGGCAATTGTGGTCATCATTTGTTCTGAGATCAGACAGGTGTTGTTTTTTTTTTTTTTTTTCTTGATAGAATTGTCATATACATAGTATCTGTGGTCTCTGTTTTTGTCAAACCCTTTCTTCAGTCCCTCACTCTATCCCACATTTGTCTTCAATTTGCAGAGCACAAAATCTCTGTAGTTCTGAACTGGGGGCAATATTTGGCAATATACAGCAATAGAGGATTGTATAGCACATGAGGATGCAATAGTTTTCACCCCTAAGCCAAAGCTGCTTTCCCTGATTCAGCACGTTGGCGCTGCTGTTATTAGTGTGAATACACAAGCCACTTGTCTCCGCTTTTGCTGCTGCTCCAAGGGGACTGAACCAGTGTCTGGAAACGTCGCAGTTTTACGTTCCTGTGTACCACTGCAGGGCTGGCACTTTGTGAACTGTCTCCAACTCTTTCTCATGATTTGTCTACTCAGGCTGCTGGATGCTTTTGCAAAATAGATTTCAGTTTTCTTTCTGGGCACACAATTTCCCTGCATCATTTGTCACCTTCAGGACTCCTCATATTCTTCTATACCTGTTGCAGTGGGCATGTTATGCAGATGGTAGATTATCCTGGTTGCAATCAAACTGTGTCCCATCCGACACTAATTTCCCTATCCCTGGGGTTAACCCTGAAAATATTGTGCTGTTCTAATATGTTTCTGCAAGCTTTGCTTTGGCCATGGGCATTCTTTGCAAACCTTCCCATAGCCTCCAAACTCTGATGGCTTTTCTTTAAATCAAGCTAAAATCAAAATAAACTCCCTACAAACATTATTTAGTGGCTTCTGGTGAAGCACATCAAATGCTGAGCATAGGCCAAGCAAGTGCCTGTGGCAGGTGGGGGCTCACCTCAGCGAGTCATGTCCGTGCTCATCCTCTCTGGGAAGCGGAGGCTGAGAAACATTGGAGGTGGCTGCAGAGATGCTAGGGCAGATCCTGGAGCAGTGCCTTGGCTGAACAGGTGTCTTTGTACCGCGTGCTTCCCCCATGCTCCAGCACTTGGGAGGAGAAAACACTTGCAGGTTCCTGATAGCTGTGGCTCTTCTGTTTCTCGGGGCTTTTTTTCCCCTCTAACCCATGTGTATGAACGGTTTGAGGCCAGTCCAAAAGATATTTTCAGTAGCCAGCTGTAGCTATGGTGACCCGAGGTGCTCTCTGCTCAGCAGTAGCACTTTCCATCAGTCTCCTCTGCCTGTGGTTATCAAACTGACTTGGGCCAGAAGGTGGTTATTGCCTGATAACCAGAAGCGCTCTCCAGTAAAACCTCTGGTCAGACATGATGGTTTCTGGCAAGGATTAACACGCAGGTACAGAGTGTACCCCTGTGCCCTGGTGCCTCTTGCGCAGCAGAGCTGTCCCCGGGTGACAGCCGTGTCACTTGTGAGAACCACAGGTGCCTCCTTGGTACGTGCTGCAGCCCAGTGCGTGGGCAGCTTCAATTCCCAAGGCGTCTGAGCACCAAGTGTGGGCTGCCTGCGAGGGCAGGCGCTGGCGAGGCTGCAGGCAGCACCTCAGCCACTACAAACTGCCTTCTGGTCCTCTGGCCCCACGCAGACGGGTGTCTGTGTACGTCGCTGTACACAGGCACTTGTCCGTGCTAACACATGGCTTCTATGCTGCTGGGTAATTAAAAAAAAAATAATGTGGCATTACACTAAAATATATTATCTGTGAAGACTACCCCATGGAATCCAAAATCTGACAGCAGTTTAATTCAAGAGACAGCTGGCTGTGAGCTACATCTGTGGCTTGTTATGACCGGTCCTTTGTATTTTGTTACGGTGCTGTAGGACCCTTTGCTGCTGAAAATGGCTGGTGGTAGCGGCAGCCGCTGCGTAGGGGTGCGGCGCTGGCCTCTGGACAAATGCAGCAGCTATTTGCAGAAGGCAGGAGGTTTCCACAGTAGCAGGGCAGGACCCAGGGAACACCATCTCTGAGGAACGTGTACTCTTGTGCTTCATAACTAGGGCAGAGTTAGGTTTCCCTTCTTTTTTCTGAGACGTAAATGCTGAATATTGACGCCTCTCCTGGCTATTGTTATGATCAGCTAGTGTGGAGCAACTCCTCTGCAGTGCCAGTTTACATCTCTGGTGGCTTCCTATCAAGGAAAATGAACCAAAGGCCAAAGAGAGGCAGAGAAGCACACCCAGGGCAGTCGGAGTAACAAAAGGGCTGTATTGCACACGGAAGGTGAAGGAACGTGGCTTGTTTGTAGGTTGTTGCTGTATTAAACAAAGTAAATTGGCAAAGGATGGGAGTGGACATGACTATCTGTCCTCTTGGTTTCATTTCCGAAAGAGACTTTCCTACAGTTGCCAGAAATAGCTGGGGCTAGACTGAATGACCTAGTGGGTCCCTAGTTTCTGACTTCAGTGAGTGATGTTCTTGTAACCATGCATGCGTACAAGGTTCTCCTTTAGAAAAAGTCCTGGTAGCACTGGTATGATTTCTGCCAGGCTTTGGACTAGTCTGTGGAGACTTGGGTTTGCTGCAGATGTCTGGCATGACATTTCAGGTGACTGCAGCTGGCTGTACTGCCAGCCTGCCGCAGGGTGCAGCCACCCCTGCCAGATGGCTATGAGAGGGCACTGCTGCGACCACCGAAACCAGCATGTCACCACTCCTGTGTCTTCCTTATCTTCTCCGGTGTGTGGCTGCTTGTCTGAAGCTGTCCAAGGTGAGAAGTGACTGAGGATTTTGCATGCCCAGCTTGAGATATGCCATTGGGCACCCTCATTCTTCTTCTACTGATATTTTAAAGCAGCAATATAAAATCCATGTTACCTGTAGAAAAGTCCCTGTGATTTTAGCGGTAGGAGGGACCACATGCCCATCAGTGCGGCAGGAGGAGAAGCTGCATCACCACACTGCCTGAACCCCACCTGCCTGTCCCACCTCGCCTGGCACTGGCCTCCACCTCCGGCTTTGTGGGAGGTAGTTGATGCCGAGGTGAACTGAGGACACATTTACAACCACTTGTACTTTTATATACGGTTATCTGAGATGCAGTTTATATGTGTGAAAGTATAGCAACCCCAGACTGATGGCAATCAATGTTATTGGCAAATAGTATCTGCTTATTGTCACTGTTGGGAGCAGTGTACAGTTAAAAGGATTTCCATCACCACCCGGAGTGGTGTTTCAAGGATCATTTCCCTTTAGCTTTCCTTGCGAGAGACTGATTGCTGATAGAACGTAAATTCCAACCCGTTTGAACTGGTTGCAGCCAGTTTTCCATAAAACACATTACTGTATTGAAACCAAGGAATGCTCTTTAGAAAGGATGGTGAGAAGGGAATGGCATACATTCAAACCAACATGGCTAAAGAAATTCTGGGTATGTTTTTGCATAATGAACATAATGCATGTATATGTGTGTGTGCATACATATAGGTAGTACTTTCCTTTACATAACTCTCTGTAAATAATCTTGACTCATTTTTCAAGAGTCAAATGAATACCTACAAAAATATCATATTTTATTGCTGTTTTGATCATTTGTTCTGTATAATATCCATTTTTGCTCTTTCAGTGACAAGATGGAAATTGTTCACACAGATACTGGAAGTTTATTGCTGTAATTCTTCTGTTTTATTTTTAGAGTCAGGATATGCAGTGTGCAGATGCTGGCGCTGTCTGGAAAATATTGTCATCTTTCCTTTATCACAGTGCCTGTTGTACAATGGGCTGTCACTCATTTTTGAAAAAATTCAGAGTATCCATCTTCAAAAATCAATATATTCTGCAATATACAATCCCTATCAGAGCATTGCCTTCCTCTATGAAGCACAGATTTCCTCTGTTCTAGTTTTCAGCTTTTGAGTACCCACAAACAGAATTTCATATGTGCTGCATTTAAAGAGATTCTAAGTTGTTCTTCTGCGAAACTGTGAATAATAATTGGCTGTGGAGCTGACCAGTTGTGTTTTCAGACAGCTCTGTGATTTGCACACACGTGTCCATGCTCACACAGGCTTCTCCTTACATGGGCTGTATAAGACAACGTCAGTTCTCCTAGCAAAGGTGGTCTGCAATTCAAGTTCTCAGCTTTGCCCCATCACTTCTGCATGCTGCCAGCCATTTTTACACTTGGGGACAATTACAAACCTAGCCGAAGGCTGGTGTTTCTGAAGAGTTTCTGAAATAGTGGTGAACTCCCTTGTTCCTGCAGGAGCTTTCAGAAAAATCTTCCCTGTAATATGATCAGACCATCTTGTTCGGTTGTTGCTACTGCTCATCTTTAATTTCTAATCTAGCTACAAGCAGTGAGTTATTTGATTTGATTCTTATGGTGGACTTGTGGAAAAACTGCAATGCCTGTAGGATCGTATGCTGTGTGGCTGAGAGTGAAAGAGCATGCCTGGTTCAGAAATATATACTTTTAATGAACTCCTCAGTGATGATATGAAGTGCAAATTTGAAATCCTTGCCAGAATAATCTGAGAAATACAGATTTTATGAAATACTTAAGGAATTTGCAAAGATTTTTGAGGGTAGAACCAACAGTCATTTCAAGTATATTTATCTGTGGCCTAGAAAAGATTGGGGTTTCGTGATCTAACGCGGCTTCTGCTATAGACATCCAAAATGATTTTAATAACTGATTCATTACCAGTAATCGAATTCTACTCACCAAAGACATGTTTACGAGGCATATGAGCTTCTCAGAGGGCACTTAGATTACATTACACAAATGAGATACTACTGTGTATGAAACAGCTGCATGACTTGTAGTTTTACTTCAGTTAAAATATAACCAAAATATAATCTCTTGCATATGGCTGTATGAGAGACTGAATCACATGCAGCAGCAGAGATATAGTGGCACTATCATAAAGTTAAGTGGTTGTTAAAAGATTTGAGATATGGCCATCAAAGACTGAAAAAGACACGTCTTCTAAGTGTGGGGATATTAATCTCTGCAGTTTTAGTAATTATGTTGTATTATGTTATGTATTATCTTATATTTTACGATGCTCTTTGCAGTGCTTTTTTCACCACAGCCAAAGCAACTGGTGTGTAGTTGAAGGGTAGTTTTAAAGTGCCAATAGTGCTTTTGGAAGTTGGCTGCATTTCAGTGGTGGTGAAGTGTCAAGTATGCGACTAAAATTTCAGTAGATGTGTAGCTTTTAATTCTCTCATTCGTCTGTTCAGCCGGATTATGCTGCTTTCATCAGGTATTGGTGAGATTGATACTGGCATTGTACCTTCACCTTTAGAGCTTTTTAAAGAAATAAAAAAAAAAAATAATTGTGCCCAGAAAAGTGTCCCAAAAAGGGCACCAGGACTGCAGAAGCCTCTTTTTACAGTAAGAGATGTAAAAAACTCCCTCTGTCTTTTTAACTTATGGCAGAGCAGGCTGACTTTATCACCTTAAGTACTAGCAGAACTGAGAGCAGCATGCTATTTCTCCTCAAAAGAGGAATAACATGAAGTGTTTGTAGCCAGCTGAAGGGAGATGTGGTTACCCAGATTACTATGGGATGTGGTTGATTATCTGCCTCTTGGTGTAACTACTGAATGGGTCCTTGCTGAAAGGTACATTTTAGTCATACCAAGGTACTATTTTAAGCAGAAAAATCCATTTCAATAAAGAGAAAGAGAACTGACAAGCAAGATGGTTTATTTTGGCTTTAACTTCTCTGAATTACCAGTGGTTTTTTCATCTGTGTCATTTACGAAGTTCAATATACCTTCCTCAGTGTCCAGTCCCGGGAAAAGACCCATGCACATGTTAGGCCAGATGCTTGAAGTTTATTCCTTTCTGCTATATTCAGCAGGTTTTATGCCATTATAGTCTTCATAATATCTAAGCATTTCTCTCCATGAAGATCCATTTGATCCTTTTCGAGGAGGGAGGTGCATATGTGTTTTGCTTTCCTTTCCCCTCTTTTGGAGAGGCGTGTGCCTTGCAGTGAGGATGGGGCTACACGATGGAGAAACCCATCCTGAGCTTTCTATGAGACATCAGCCCAGTGCAAATACTTTTGTCAAAAGCTGAGGCTTTGGGTAATTTGTCTAAAGCTGAGTCTTTGGGTAATAGTGCTACAGATGTACATAATTTTGTACTCCACCTCTTGGCAAATGCACTCATTAGTCCTCCATTTCGTAAAAATCCACATATGTGTTGGTAGGAAAAAATTACAAGGGAAAATCTTTTGCTTAATACACAAAACCTGTGACAGAAACAAGAACATGTGAAAAGTACTTTGGAAACATTTGGATGAGTGGTATATGAGGGCACATTAATTAATTTGTGATAATGTACGAGTGTACATTATTGCAAAATACTGCAAACCCTGAACTCACAAGAATGGAAGCAAAATCCTAGTTTTGGTCATTCTCAGGTATTTCTAAGACGAAGAGGTAACTGTTTGTTATATACAAATGGAGCATGTTGCTCTCCTTCCCAGATGGGCCAAGCAAGATTGTCTGAAACTGAACTGGAGGTGAGGAAGTGAAAGGGCTCAGTCCTGCGGTGGGATATAGGGAACATGGGCTGCTGGTGCTCTTGGTGGACGTTAACACCTACCAGCCCTTGCAATGTTAGCACAGACTTCATTCCTGTGAATACACATGGATCTGGGTGAGATTTGTAATATTGCAGGTTCACTCTGCCCTCTGCAAGTGGCTAGTAACTGGAGCTTCCAGCACGGCCAGCTGTGCCGCTGTTAAAAGCGGGGCTCTCCCGGGTTGTAAAGGCAGGCAGCACATGCAAAACTGATGCATCTGCAAAGATGGGTTTTTGCAAGATCCTGCTTCTCTGCTCTGATTTCTGAAACCCTTTACTGGACACTTAGGTAGGAAAAAGAGTTTCACTATATGAGGGAATTGATGTGAAGGTTTAAAAGGGTGTCAGTGGATAAGGCTCAGAAAATCAGAAATCTAAATATTTTATGAACAGTATCTTGAGAAGCATTTTCAGCAGAGGAAAGAGGGCAGGCATGCCCAGAGCATTGAGCGTGCTCAAACAACTGCCAGTGCTGCACATGCAGGCCACAAACATAGCTGAAAAAACCAAAAAACCAAACAAACAAAAAAACCCAAAACAAAAAAACCCACAGGGAGGAATATGTGTGCCCCTAATACCATCTGTGCCTGAACAGTGTTGTGCCTGGCCCCCTCTCTCCTAGCAACTGTTGCGTGCATGCAGAACTCCAATCTCCCAGTGACAAGCTATAGGGAAGCCCAGCTTTTCTGTGGTCTCCAATAAATGCATCTCTTAACCCCCCCAAAATTGTCTCACACAACCCTGGGCATCCCAGCCCATGAACTTTTAGAGCAGAGCTTCCTTTTTAAAAGCTACATGAGCTTGCTTTCTGGCACTTTGGGATTTACGTATGGTGCCCGATGGCTACAAGGATCTTGTTCCCAGCTGACTGCAGCACAAGTTGGTGAGGAACAGTAACGTCAGCAAAATTTGGCAATGCTCTCCATCACTTGGTTCCCTTTGCACCATGCCTGCCCTCCCCTCTTGGTGCTCTGCTCTCTGTGCCCAAGCTCCCATGACCATTTCTGGTTCTTATCATGGGGTGGAAAATCCTCCCTCAGCAAAAAAGTCCTCCCTTGACCATCTTCCTTCATCTCAGCTTTTTGTTCCCAGATGAGTTATTGATCTGGTGCTGGTAGCCTTGAGCATTGTTTCCAAGCAGCAGAGGCAGAAGCCACTTGGAAAGGCAGTGATGAAACCAGAATGGTAATTGCTGTAGTTATGAAGCATTTCTGCAGTCTCAACCAGGCAGGGGCCAGTGGGTGGCCAAGGCATGGCTGAGGGGCAGAACTGGTCTCGAGACTGAGAAGTTTGCTCATTTAAAGGTGAGTCAGGCATCTGTGTGGTGCAGACGGATTATTGGCAACAAACGTCAGTTCATAGACCTGTGTTTTCTTCAGGGAGAGAAACAGGGTGGTTTCTGAGCTCGCTGGTTGGAGCCTGCCTGAAAATTGTCCTTCTTGACCATTCCCAGTCGGACCACCCCCATCCCTCACTCTGCCTCGACTGTGAGCCTGCCTATACAGAGATCCCTCTCCTGAAATTTATTAGAGGAACAAATTGTTGATACCAGAAATGACCTGGTTCACCTCCAGTTGCCTTCATGCAGACTGTGGTCAGGAAATTTCTTTTTTTTTTTTTTTTTTTTTTAATAATGAAGTAAGTCAGCAGTGGAGGGTTTTCTTTGCAGGACACGTCATTAAATAGCTCACGTGCTGTGCTGGCCGTTACGCGTGTGCCCTCATGCCCTCTGTTGGACCCAGTAAAAGGTGTGTCATGAAGCACGTTATTCCCACAGATGAATCAATTCACTAACCCATTTTTGAGCGGCAGCATTAGGTTTCCCTGTTCCTTGTCACCCTGAAGTGCTGGGTGGCTGCCCTCTGTGGCTGGGTGACAGCTTACCGCATTTCCAAGTACAGGACATGCCTATGCAAACGAACAGTTGGGTGTCTGAACTTCTCTTTTACTGTATTTATTCTAGATATTTAATGTCCTTTGTTCCTGCAGGGCTTTTCAAAGTCCAGTATAATGTTGGACATGCCGAATGCCATAAAAAAAGAGACTCATCAATCTTGATGGATTTTTGTCTGGCACTTATAAGTTAGCCCTGGAGACTCAGCCCTTTTATGAGCATACTGTGTGCTTTTAAACACATGTATAAGGACATTAAGGCACGAGGTCTGCATTTGCTTTGCACTGACCCATGCCTGCAAGTGAACCAGCTGTATAAAACACACAGCGATGCTGTGCTTTCCTGCTCACCATGATGGTAGGACTCCTACACCCTGCTGAGGTTGGCTGCCACCAGCCCTGCGCCCCAAACCTCTGAAGCTTGGGGCAGAGACACTAACAGGGGGGACCAGTCTCCTGCCGTGGAAGGACAGCCCATCTCTTGCCAAGTCTTGCTGTGGCTGCTCTGACACCCAGGCCCCGTCTTCTCCCCACTGTCGGACTGTTTTTGCCATTCCTGCCCGTCAGTGTACCGCAGCCATCAACATAGACATTCCAGGGGAAGTTGTGCAACTGTCCCCACTTAATCATTAACTGGGACATTCTGGCTGTTAAATTTTTTATTTATTTCTGGATTTTGTGAGAGGAGGCACTCGTTGGACAGGGCAGGCTGAAACGCACATGGGGACCTGATGCTCAGGCATGCACTGCAGGCTAGTCCTTGCCTTCTGCTTGCAATGCAAGCTGCTCCGTGTACGTGAAGCTGAGTGGTGCAAGGCTAGCCAGAATTGAAGGCAGGGTTTCCAGTGACCAAGTGAGCGAAACCAGCCGTTACTCATAGAATCACAGAAAGGTCTGGGTTGGAAGGGACCCCAAGGATCACAGAGTTCCAACCCCCCTGCCACAGGCAGGGACACCAACCTCCAGGCCTGGACCTACACAAGGTTGCCCAGGGCCCCGTCCAACCTGGCCTTGAACACCTCCAGGCATGGGGCACCCACCCCCTCTCTGGGCAGCCTGTTCCAGCACCTCACCACTCTCTCTGTAAAAAACTTCCCCCTAATATCTAATTTAAACCTTCTTTCATGTAGCTTTAATCCATTCCCCCTTGTCCTGCCATTGTCTACCCTTTTAAAAAGTTGGTTCCCCTCCTGTTTGTACGCTCCCTTCAGGGACTGGAAGGCTGCAATGAGGTCCCCCCGCAGCCTTCTCTTCTCTAGGCTGAACAAGCCCAGCTCCCTCAGCCTCTCTTCGTAGGGGAGGTGCTCCAGCCCTCGGATCATCTTCGTGGCCTCCTCTGAACCCTCTCCAACAGTTCTGCATCTTTCTTGTACTGCGGGCCCCAGACCTGGACACAGGACTCCAGGTGGGGCCTCACGAGGGCAGAGTAGAGAGGGACGATCACCTCCCTGTCCCTGCTGGCCACCCCTCTGCTGATGGCGCCCAGGATACCATTGGCCTTCCGGGAGCTCTGGCTTTGCTGTTTGAAGGTCCTTGCTGGGAGCTGCTCCATGCTTGGTGTTGCATGTGGCAGCGTGCTGGGTTGGCACAGAGAGCCTGCCCTTGCAGTGGGCAAAGCAAAGGCAATGGGGGCGACCCACGGCCAGAGCCAGGACTTGGGCATCTGCACATGCAATCAGGTTGTCACAGCAAGAACCAAAGCCCCATCGCAGTGTGAGGATCCCTGGAGAAACACCGGGGCTGGGGCAGTGTGGGGAGGCACAGTCACAGGGCTAGAGATGCGGATGGGGTTGTGGCTCTTGCGTGTGGCTCAGAGCTCTCTTTTAGGCAAGTGCCGAGCTGGTCCCAGCTCACCCCTGGCTGGAGATGGCTAATGGGGAGATGAGGAGATGACCCCTGCTTCTGCCTTCGTCCCTAACCTAGGGCCGCATCTTGCTATTCAGCTGGGCCATGTCTTGGTTTGGGTCGGTATTTCAGCCACACAGATTAATTTCAGAGACTTGTGGAATTTTAGTGCTGAAATGATGTGGTTTCTTCAGCAGAGCGGCAGTCTGAGTCTCTGCTCACGTTGCAAGGGGTCTACCATGTCCCCCCTAAGTGCCCTATCACCCTTTGCAGTGGGTATTTTGGAAGGTGTGACTGACATTGACTACAACAGACAGCTTTTCAGCCTGCATTTTCACCTCTAGCTAGCAGGGTCTCACAAAGCAGTGTGAAGATAACTCCTTCCCCATAACGAGAACGCAGGAGCAGAGGTGAGAGCTGTCCCTGGGGCAGAGCCAGGAGGGAGAATCTGTGTTCCCGTCTCTTCTGCCTGGGACCAGGAATGGTGCAGCAAGGTCCAAGCAGCTTAGATGGCACCCAAAATATACTGAGCAAAGAAAAATTCAGTCTAGCAAACAGTCTCATGCTCCATACAGAAATATCTGGGCTGTTTCTGCTGTTGGTTACAGCTGTGCCACACCACGGCTTCCCAGTGAAGTCACTGAGCCCAGCTGGGTGTAACTGAGGGTGGTGCTCACATTGTCTGGGCTAAATGTCAGCGAGGAACAGCAGCAGTCAAACGAGAAGGATTTCTAAGCATTTCCCTTCTCCTGGTCACACAGAGACCTCATTCTTAGACAGCTGAGGCAAAAGGACAAGAGCAAAGTTATTTTAGATGGAAAGCACCTAAATGTTTTGCTCTTTTTTGCACAGAAACAAACAGAAATGAGCTCTGGGTCTTGTAAACGTCAACACCCAGTTTTCTGTGTATGTAACCCAGCTGCTAGGAAAGCCTGATGAGTTTTGACTCTGCTTTGAGTTTAGGGGATAAAGAGGATCCATTGCTCAGCCTGCAGGGTTCCTGTCCATGCTCCTGAAGACGTCCAGGCCGGCTTTGGGCATTACCTGTGCCTGGCTGACCCACAGCTCTGCTGGGGGTGGACTCCACTGCCCCACCAGACCCTGGACCTTGTGGGCCCTCCTGGGCCCCTTCGATGCAAAGTTGATTCTCTTGGTTGGGGACAGATGTCTGACTCCACCAGACAGATGTCTGGTCACCACCAGCCTACCACCACCATCTGTTGAGTTACTTCCACCTTCTCTGCCACCTTGGCAGTGGGTGTGACTTTGCCTTTCTTCACGACGGGCAAAATCAGCTGGGCTAACTCAGAACCATCGCTGAAACTGCTTAATCCAAGTGAGTGGTCACAGTGCTTTTTGGCAGATGGACAGTAACATGTGCCCGGAAGTGTCAACCACTCCTCTCTGAAGGCATCGTCTGTCTGCTTAATGTGGTGGAAATGGTGTGCCCTGAGTTGGCTGATCTTGCACTGGAACAGCTTAGGGAGTGCCCATGTGCTCCAGGTAAACTGGCAGCACTAACACTGAGTTAGGGAGAGAAGACAGGCAGATGGACAGTAAACGTCCGTGGCTGCTCCTGCTGGACCCAACAGGCATGGTTGCTGTTGGACTCGAGAGGAGACCTGCATGCAGGTTAGCCTGCATGTTCTGCTTAACTCCTTAATCAGCTTGCAGTTAATGAGCAAATGCCATTCAGGCCCAGATCTTGAATCTAATCATTCATGATAGCTCCTAGATCTGAACCCTCACCCATGGAAAAGAGGGACTTAATGCACTCATGACCGTTGTGTCAGGCTTCCCGCAGGTGCAGGTGGACTCTACACAACCAAACTCTTTGTGCTGGGTGCCCAAGGTTTCTCAGCTACTACATCCACCAGTGACTAGCATAGGTGTTATGAGAATTTCGAGAAGTCCATAGTCCTAAGTCTTCCCAAAGACTGTGACCCTGAATTTGGGCCAGATGTGAAATACCAGACCTTTCTTTCCTCTGATACAAAGTTGTCAAGGCCATGTGTAAGGCGGTGACTCTCCAGTGGTGGTGTAAAGGGGCCTGACCCATGCTCTGAGGGGAGCTGCTGTCAGATGAAGGTAGGTAAGAGCAGGTCTCCAAGCAGTTAAAGACTGGTGTATTTACATGGAATATTTTGCTAATGTTGGGCTTCCAAGAAACCAGTCATAAAACTTGCTGCAGGGCTGCTTCTGCAACTTTGTGCCAGACAGCAGCTGAAGCCTCGTGTCCAGGACAGGGGTTTGTGGACTGCTGTCTAGGAAAGTCTTCTGCACCAGGCGAAAGCTTGGTTTTCTGTACTTACTGTTCTCTTTTATTGTGAAACTTGTTCTGAAATATTGTCTGTAACTAGACATGATTTAAACTAGGTTCCTTCTTGCTATTCTTTTCATGGTGCTCAGTTAAGAGTTGATTTCTCAATTGTTGACTGCAAATTTGACACAGGGACCAATATATCAAAGTCAGTAGGGAAGGGGAGATTCCTGTTTCGGTCTTAACCTGTCCTACTGGTAAGCATAGATATAGCTACATTTTTCAAAAAGTATGTGAAACTGGACTTAGTTTATGCTCCTTTTACATAGGATTGAACTCTTCTGGTGTACACATATTTATAAATTGGAAGTATATCAGCAGTGAGAAAAAAGGGATAAATTTTACTGTCTTTGTGGACTGGCATGGTTATATGCATACAATATGCACATGTAGAGAAAACTGCAAAGCCTCAATTGCCCCGGCTACAAGATGATGTTGGTGAGATTTCTTAATCTTGCGGTTGTCATATCTGTGGGGAGCCTGGCTGAGACACACCTACAGCTAAGCCAGGTTCTGTGCAGGACAACACTGTCCACAGTGCATGCATTACTTGGAGCTCTTCTGCAGGTCTCTCCTGCTCCCTTCTGGCCAAGTCTTGAAAGCCAAACCAGAGATTTTCTCCGCATCTCCGTTTGATATCAGGATTGCTCTCAGAAGCTCTATGGTCAATGCAATCCTTGATGCATGATGGTATAGGAAATGAAGGGTGGGGGTGAGCATGCCCCGTCATCAACTAAGTGGAACCATTCACGGCTTCCATTTCCCTTTGCTTTTCAGCGGGAACCCACAAAGCTCTATAGTAGCCAGGATCTTCTAGAGACTTTTGAGGTCCTCAGTGGGTGTGTGCTAAAGGGTCACAGTCATTGCAGTGCTGAAACAACTTCTTGATTTCTTCTTCCCTGCTTGGGGCTTGCTTTTCATGCCACTTCCTTTGCCTGGTTGCTCTATTCCTAATGTTTAAATTCGGGGATTTCCCCACTAACCCAACAGCCCAGATCTTGCAGTTAGGGCACAACACTGTCCTATTTTCCAACAGTGTAGCTGAGTTTGGTACAGAGACAGATTATGTCTCACAAGAGTCAAGAACTTTTGAAGCGGCAAAGTACTACCCATCTGTCCTGGTTTCAGCTGGGATAGAGTTAATTTTGTTCCTAGTAGCTGCTATAGTGCTGTGTTTTGGATTTAGTACGGAAATAATGCTGGTAACACACTGAGGGGTTAGTTGTTGCTAAGCGGTTCTTATACAAAGTCAAGGACCTTTCATCTTCCCCTGCTCTGCCAGCGAGGAGGTGCCCATGGGGCTGGGAGGGGGCACGGCCAGGACAGCTGACCCAGCCTGGCCACAGGGATATTCCCCACCATATAACACCATGCACAGTGTATAAACTGGTGGGATGTGGCGGGGGAGGGATGGCTGCTCAGGGACGGGCTGGGCATTGGTCAGCGGGGGGTGAGCAATTGCATTGTGCACCACTTCTTTGGTATATTCTTTTATCATTGCTATTATTATTATTATTCTCTCTTCCTTTGCTGTCCTATTAAACTGTCTTTTTCTCAGACAATGAGGTTTTTTTTTTTTATTCTCTTCCCCACCCAACTGGGAAGGCAGTGTGAGCAAGCGGCTGTGTGGTGTTTGGTTGCCAACTGGGGTTAAACCACAACATTGCACCTCAGTATCTGAGTGCTTATCTGCAAGTCAGTGTGCTTATGCTGGACCAAAATTAAATGTACTGTTGAATTAAATGAAAGAGCATTTAAAACTATGACTGAATTGTGTTTGCAGGCAAAGCTCTTACCTTAACCTGTTCTACACACTATTCAGTTGTCGCGAATAGTTGAAAGAGACCAGTGGGGATCTGTGTAGGATTATTGTCCCCTTTGATGGACAGGGAACTTGGACACAGAGATATAACACTAAGCTTAGATAGGGTCCTATACGCAACCAAGGCTACATAGGGAGCTCCAGGTCCTCTCTGGAGTCATGACCCTGGGACACAGGCATGAGAATCCTCTAATTGTTTGGGACAGGGGGCTGTACTACATTCAGATTCAGGGTCTCTCCCTTGCGTGGCCAATGTCACTGTCCCCACTGGTGGCTGGACCTGGAGGGGTGGCTGTTCAAGCAAGCTGTAGGTGCTGCTGAGGGTGCACGTTGCCGTGCTGCTTTGCTCTGGGGATACACTGAGCTAATCCTACACACCTGGCCTGGGCTGAAGTTCCTAGGGTGGAAAAAAAATGAGCTTTATTTGTAATCAAAGTTCTAACCTGCACAACTGACAACTGTAAACAAAAGGCAGTTAAAAAGAAGGCAGATGTTTATTACCTAACATTTAAAAAAAACACCAAAAAACAAACACAAAACCCATCATGTTTAACCTAAACATACAGCTTTCAGGGGGTGTGACTCAGGTCTTTAATCACTGAGATTTGACAACAGCAGGTAAATTAGCAGATTGCAATAGAGGAAGCCTTTCCTAGACTGTCACTTTGCTGATCCTGTTGCAGGGTTCGGACCCAAGATAGGTGTATTTTGCAAGAACCTACCTATGCTATGGACCAGGAATAGTTAGATACGTTCATATCCAGTGGAGCTGTGCTGGCAAATGTTTCTGTGTAAAAAGCAAGATGGTAAAAAAGCCTTTTGTTTGGATGAGTTACACTACTCAGGCTACACTCTCCCAGGAAGACAGCCTTTTTTTAAGCTGTCTGCACTTGTTTCTTCATGCTGATGTAGTTGCATCAGAGAAACGTTTAGAACAGACTAGTCTTACAGACACTGACGTCTCCAGATATAAACGGATAAACAGAATATAAACAGATTATTCATCATCATTGACCATCTACAGTTAAACTTTGCTGGGAATTAAAATACCAACTTACTGTTTTTCTACCATCTTCCTGGCTACTAAATGGCTATGGCTCAGCTTACATGACTCTTTTATCTTTTCTGCTACACACATAAAACCTATATCAACATTTGTATTATTTTTGTTATGTTCAAATTGCTCTCCTCCTTTTCTCATCTTTCTCTTCCTTCTCAGCCTTCGGCTAGCTTACCTTTTCTCATCTAACTTACTACTGCTAAAGGTATGTAAGGTAGTTCACTAGGAAGATCTGCTGATCAGGTGCTAGTGTGAGGGTCTCAGGCTTGCTTTTCAGACCTTGTTTGCTTTTTTGCACTTCATTACTTAGTCCTCTGCCCCCTACTCACCTGTGTCCTATCAAACACTTACAAGCATTCTAAGTGTGCTCACGCACTTACAAGGAGCCTGTGTCTGGCAGGGATCCAGGGCAGGCCTTCAAAGGAGACTGTAAGAAACAGCACAAACCCAGTTATTTTCTTGCCAAGGTCTACATCTGTAATATATACTGATTGTCCTGGTTTCATCTGGGATAGAGTTAATTTTGTTCCTAGTAGCTGCTATAGTGCTGTGTTTTGGATTTAGTACGAGAATAATGCTGGTAACACACTGAGGTGTTAGTTGTTGCTAAGCAGTGCTTATACAAAGTCAAGGACCTTTCAGCTTCCCCTGCTCTGCCAGCGAGGAGGTGCCCAAGGGGCTGGGAGGGGGCACGGCCAGGACAGCTGACCCAGCCTGGCCACAGGGACATTCCACACCATATAACACCATGCGCAGTGTATAAACTGGTGGGAGTTGGCTGGGGAGGGATCGCTGCTCAGGGACGGGCTGGGCATTGGTCAGCGGGTGGTGAGCAATTGCATTGTGCATCACTTCTTTGGTATATTCTTTTATCATCTTTATTATTCTCTCTTCCTTTGGTATCCTATTAAACTGTCTCTATGTCAATCCATGAGGTTTTATTTGATTCTCTCCCCCATCCAACTGGGAGGGAGCGGTGTGAGCGAGCGGCTGTGTGGTGTTTGGTTGCCGACTGGTGTTAATCCACAACACTGATATGAAGAACCAGTGGTGTAACAGCCATGAGGAGGCACTGAAGGAGTTCATTCATAGGTACTAGTTAATATACCTATAGATTTTCACACTGCTAACTGGCATTGAATTATCTATCTCTGCTTATATCCTTGCCTGGTTCTTCCTTTATTTATTGTTCATCTTCATAGATTGTAAACTCTCTGAGACAGAGTATTCACACTTTTGTTTTACATAACACCTAGCAATCTTGATGAGGCACCTATGAAACAAGCATTGAATAACGCTGTTATTAAATAAAAATGAGCGTGCTGCATGGCGCCAGGGCCTCTTTTATCCACAGTCCATGGCAATTTCATGATGAAAACCTTCTTGGAAGCTGACAAAACTAGAGCGTATTGGGCTTGGCATGTGTCACCAAGAATCTGGAAAACCTTGGAGGCTCTTTTGAGAGTAAATTAAGAAATAAGCTGTGTTTTTGAATTTCTGGGCTTCACACTATGCAGCTGGGTTCTTGTGAGACCTGGCTCTCATGTCTCACACGGGATGCCTCCAGCCTTATGAATTCTGCCTAAGGTAGCACTGCAGTGTGGGCTGTCATGCAGTATAGATCCATGGGCTTCCAAGGCCAGGACTGGAAGTTGTCAGTTTTAAGGTTAATCTTTCCCTCATAATGTAACTGTTAAGATTTGAGCAAACTCTAATTTTAAGTACCGTTCACCACTGACTGTGTTCATTTTATTCCCGGACTTCAAGTTTCCCCATTTTAGCTAAGAGGCAACAGGTGGAGATATGGGAGGCTTGGTCTGACCCAGAGAGGTTGAGCAGGTGAGCTGCCAGGAGCTTAGAATGGTTAATGATACCTTGTGGTTAATGAACCCAGATCCTTGGGGGGGTCCTGAGTCTTGCTGAAGGTCTGGGCAGAGATGTCTTACTGCAGGGAGTCAGTGTGTCCAGGCAGAACTTGCAACAGTTCGTCTTCTCCATGCATTGGAATATGCTGTCTTTTAGTCTTGAGAAAGAACAAGAAGGGAGTTAACATATGAGGCTTTTTCCATGTTTTTTAGATTCTAATGCGTCCTATCCAAAATTTTAATAGAAAGCTTTCTTCTCTATTCCTATGGGCCAGATACTCAGCTGGTGTAAATGCAAATGCCATTGCTGCTGTGTTCTTTGACGCAAGGTTGGGGCTTAGCTCATGGCGGTGTTGTGTCTGGGAATATTTTTATCCTTTAGAGATATTTACCCCCCTCTCCCCCTGTGTCTCCTCAAGGATTCTTTCTTCTCGGCAAACATGCTCCTCTGACTGGAACATATGGGAAAAGTATTTTCTTCCATTCCTTCACCACTTAAAAACGGTCAAATCAATTTGGCTAAAATTAAAACCTTTTGGGTTGAATCTTAGCCTAGAAAACTTCATCTCCCAAAAGAACCCTTAAAGAAAGTTGTGAGCAATTTCCGAAAAAGATGGAGTTGGCTCAGAAAACAAAGCTGAGGCAGAAACCAATTGGAAAAGCCCTTTGACTTTGGTAGCTGTCCCACCCATGTCTTCTAGTGTGCAAATCTCACTTTGATTGTCACAAGAGAAGTAAGGGTGGCTGTTGACTTCTGCGGTTCTATACAGTCAGCACAGTAATCAATTCCAGTGAGCAATGCATGCCCTTCTCCACCTTGTTTTTCATCTATGTAGGTCTTTGTGCCTCTGATTTTGGCTGGAAATGTAAATGACTAAGTATTCAGTACCAGACCTTACAGATTTAAGAAGGTCAGATAGCTTGGACAAGCTTTCCAACCTCTGGATTGTTTAACACGACTCTTTGAGATTCACCCACTCGTGGATGAAATAGTGAAGGGCACACTGGTGAAGGAGCAAGAGGACTAGTTTCTTGCAGTAAAACTTAGCTGGTTTTGTCCTAATTAAGTGAATGCTGTCCTGACAACTGTCCTTCCAACTCAGGAATAATTTTCTTCTTTAATTTTCTTGGATATTGAATTGATTCAGAGTAACCTCCATACTTGGACTTGTACCAGTTACAGTAGTGGGTGAATCACTAGTAATTTGACGAATTCAGTGTGGGAAAGAGCTAGCATGTGGTTGCAGCCAGGTGAAGAACATTATCTGATTTGGGGTGGATGATTAGAATCCAGAGTGATTCATCCAAGGAGAGAACCCATCCAAGGAATGAGAGTTGTTCACACTAGATGAACTTTTAAGCCCTGTAGCACATTTGACATCTGTGTTATACACACATTTCTAGCACTTTGTATCAAGGAAATAGGACTGGCAACTTCCATGAAATGTCTGTTTCACAATAGCATTAGTTTCTTAGTAGCGCTGGTGTCTTTGTTCCATGCACTAGCACAGGTAGGACTGAAGTCTAGTAGAGTCTGATTTCTTATGTGCCTTCAAAGCTTTCACAGCAAACCCATAGTCATTATGATTAGAGCAATTCCTTGTAGCATATCCAGCAGGGGCTTCTGTAAAGAACATTGCTTGGAGCTGAAACAAGTACTTTATTTGACTGTCTTTGCTTTGAGTAGAATTCCTGTCAGAATATCTAAATGATAACTTCTGCTGTTTCAACATTAGACTTTACTTTTTGCAGATGCCATTGTCTTCTTAGCACTTGGAGCATCTTATCTTATACTATGGCCAAATTTTTGCCACTACGTACTGTAGCACATATCTCAGTTTTAGGTATGATATCATTAGAAAACAAGGAAAAAAAAAAAAAAAGAGCTTTCTGGTAAATTGTAGTTGTTCCTCTAAATCCCATCCACAATACACATATCTTGAGGGCTGGTTTTACAGAGAATGAGAGACCCTCTGAAGGGTATACTTACCCTCTTAGCACCCATCCCCTGCTTTGTACTCTGTATGCCGCTCAGCGTATTGATGAAAATGTCACTAGCATAGGTACTGGATGCTCTGATCCACCTCTTCACCGATAAAGAACCATTATCCTCAGACTGAATGTCAGTACCTTGAAAATGAAAGCTCTCTAGAGCTGGGGGATATTTTAATTGCCTGTGGACTAGAAGACAAGAAGGATACAGACAGAACAGGACCAGGAGTCTGAAGTCCATCTCTTAGCTCTGCGAACTGGCCTGTTGGATGTCTTTGAGCAATCTGCTCAGCAATGTGTGCCTCGAGGCCATCCTCGTTTGCTGTACAACCAGCCAGTGACCCGTGCCTGAGGCGTCATCCAGGGCATGCATGTTCTCATCCACCCAGACATGCTCTTAGTTTATAATGCCCCCAGGCAAAGCCAGCTGGGCTTTCTACAGATAGGAGAGCAAGCAAGTGGGAGCTTGTGCTCCTCAAACCTGCTCTTTCAAACCAGGATAGGCATGACCTTTCTTTCTCAGCTTTTCCCATCTGTCAATCAGGAATTGTGATACCGACCTTCTTTATTGATTCATGCTGAAGGGCTTTTTCCTTTTGTCAGGAATCCTAGCCATGCAGAAAGATCTCTTGTTCTTTTGCTGGGCTGACAGCAAAGAAAATACTGTCAGGGAGCAAAAGGATGATCTTTGTCTATCCGATAGCTTGCAATCTTAGTAGGAGACAAACATTATGGATGGATAGGTGTTTTGTGGTGAACATGGGGTAGCTGTTGTAGACAGGGTGATACACCTCAGAAGTGTGTGTCTATACTCTTCCTGCCCTAGTGTCACCGAAAAACGTTGACGAGTGGTATATATGAAGACTCACACGTTCATGTGAATTTAAAGATTAACTCTACATTAAAATTGAAAAAGTGGTTCTTCAGGTCATTGCTTCCTTACAGTGGCTGTAGCCTTGGTGCTTCTTGCGTGTTTATGTTTTCACTCACATTTGTTTTCATAATGCCCACTAATACTGAATTTCTTTACAAACATTACAAAGAAAGCAGTGCTGCAAGATTATTATTTGGCACAGCAGACTGATAAGGACAAAAGCTCCTAACTTGAGGGCAAACATGCTACAGAGCAATACAAAGGTGTTCCTGAGGACACAGACCACACAGACCTGAACAGAAGCTGGATGCCACAGGATCAATGAAGGGCTGGTAGTTGTGTTGTAGCTGTCTTGTGTCCATGCTGGTGTTAAATTATCCTTGGTTGTGCTCATTGATATTAAGTTCATCTAGTTGTCTTGTGTTTAAAACAATTTCCAAAATTCTGTCGAAACATTCTAGCAGCTTTTTCTAATGAACTAGTTCCCGAATTTTGTACTTCCTTCCTTAGTTCAGCTTTTCATTGGCTGACACTTCTAATTCTGAGGAAGGAAGTGCAGCACCTAGGTTAGCTTTTTATTTAGAAGAAACCAAGAAAATGTTCTTGGTTCATTGTAAATTAGGAATAAGGTGGGAAAAAGGCAGAACATTTCCAGAAAGCTGGAAACTGCATCACAAAGGCAAAGCTGTAGGTGACACAACATCAACTTGAGTTAAACTGAAAGAGGTGACCATGGTCCAGAATGGGACTAGTTTGAGCCAGGGTGTGAACTATTGCTGGACCTGCTAGTGTTCAGGAAGAGAGGGAGCAGAATTGGGCTGTCAGCTCCCTGGAGGGAGTCAGAGTTGTCTCTTACATGAGAGCTGAGGAATGGTTCTGGCTAAGGGTCATGGAAAGTGAATGTTGTCCTGAAATGTCCATTAAGTTGAATCTTGGTTGCTCTTGGGTCAAACTGCCTAGACTGAGTCCATGAACTTGAGCACCTTGTGGAGACGGGAGGAGGCAGCTGTGTGTGCAGGGCACTTGCTGGGTTTGCAGTACATGTGCAAAGGTGGGGTAAAAGCAGACTGCTGCCATCGTCCCCACATCTGCTTAATACAAAATGCCAGGTGCCAGCCATGGATTTGTTGTCTCCTTAAGCTGGCAGATGGGCATGAGAGGTGCAGCAGGCTTCTTCCTCAGCTCAGTTTGCATGGCACCTGGGTGGCATTATGCTTTCAGGGGAAATCCAAACTGAGCTTTCTGCAGGTGAAGACTTTTCTTTGTGCAGGAATCCCAGATGTGAGAATGTGAGACCTCCTGCTGGGATTTCCCTGTATGCCCCATTAAAGCTAGATGCCCACCGTTGAGGGATGAGCCATCGGCATGTAGGCTCAAAGGGAAATTTAGTTCCATGTTTGACTCAGCAGGTCTGAAAATAAGTAGTTAATTTGGATTAAATGTCACAATGATATTTAGGTTCCTAAATAGGAATTTGGGTACATAGGTCAGAATTAGGATCTTGAACAGTTTCAAGATCCCATTGTGAATCTATGATGCAACTGTGTCTTGAAAATAGGTTTCTTCACCCCATTAGGCAATTTGATAGGAGCAACCATATTAAGAATTTAAATACATTGAGGGAAGGAGGTAACACAGTGGAAGATTTCTCATGGCTCAAGCAAAAGCATCCAAGCAGTGTCTCTCTCTCCCTCTCACCCTCTCTTTACTTGATGTACCCAGATGGCCACGTAGTAAGTGCACTGTAAAAGACTGAGCCACAGCCTCTTTGCTGATCTCGGCAAGGTCTGGCTTCTTTGCTCTGTTTGCTCTGGATTTCCTCAGGCACAGCCAGCGCGCGCAGCTCTGCCTCTGACCACTGCTGTGATTTGAAGTCATGTGGGATGTTTCACTTGCTGAGCCACCTCCAAATCCTAAACTTCAAACAATGCTCTGGCTGGAAATCTCATTCTTTGAACGTGGGTTGTGCTAGTTGAGAGTACATATAGAACAAGGAGGCTGTTGCCAAGCACGATGCAGTCCCAAGGAATATACTGAATTCGGTTAGATAAATGGATGATATAACTGGACCTCACCAGTTAACACCAGTTGAGGACTTGAGTCTCTGTGCTTCAAGGAGAATGTAGTCAGTTTAGAATGTGGAGCCTTCCCTTGGCAGTTTAGTGTTTTCCTGGCTTTTTACAGGTTTCCCTCCAACACCAGATATGTTTTGTAATACCTGGTGGGGCAGACATTTCTATACTGCAACATGACTTTCTTATCCCCAGTTTTCACTGGAAGGAGTGATCCTCCTCAGTCCTCCCAGCATAGCAAAATAACCTGTATTGTTCACAGAGGTGCAAAACCAGGAGGGATGAGGGAATCAGGGGATTTTCAGCACCCATCCCTGGCCCATGAGCTTAGGGACATTGCCCCCTCAGCAGCAGCCCCCAATACCTGCATCCCCATCCTCCACGGGAGCCATGTTCTGCCACCGTAAGGGTGTGGAAAGGCACAGGAGAAAGTGGTAGGGATGCATTAGAAGCGGTATTTGAGGGGAAGACGGGACACTGAAAGCTGTTCCCCTGCCACTACTCCTCAAGCGATGTCAATGCTAGAAGATGTAGTTAAGCAAAGGCCAGCAGTGAATGATTTGCCAGCTGGGGACAGAGCCGTGCCCCGCAATGGGCAGGCTCTACTCCTCCATTTGTTTATTTGGGTTGTGGGGGCTGCCTAGATCGGCAGAGGTTGTCTCCTACTCTGCATTTGTGCCGTGCCTGCTGCAGGGCTTAGTATGGGGTAGTTACTTTGGAGACATCATTCAGTGGACAGAAATTAGGGATCAGGACTTCCTGAGTGGGAGTCCACATACATAGGCATAAAATGGCAAGTAAGCTTGTAAGATTATCTCAATAAACAGGTCACTACAGGGCCAACAGGTCATCACAGACAATGTTATGGGTTATGCCTTATGGGGATCATAGTGGGGAAAATACGCACTTTTTTAGCCTACTCTAACACAAAATTTATGTTGAGTCCATAGCCATTCTCCTCTTGTTTCTTCACTCAACTTTTAAATAAATTAACTGATGTATTCATGCAAATTTAAAAAACATAAGGGTTTTTGTACTGCGTGTGGCTGGTTGAGTCAATGGAATGTCTCTTTGAAGGTGGGTGGGAACAAGATCACTCTGTGCTGTGCAGGGTTTTTGGAGATACCCAAGCTAGCCTGGAGCAGATGGGTACATCCATCCAGCATCTTGCAGAGACAGCAGCTCAGGTGCCTGGAGTGGCATGAGGAGCACAGTTAATTATATGGGATTTAATTAAGGATGTCCTGTCTGTGTGACGTGTCAATTAGGGATATGTGGTGTTCCCAGACTGGGAAAGGCTTATTGTTCTCATGACAACAGTTCCTGCATAAAAATAGGTTTGGCATCTACTGAGAGCTATATGCATTTATGGCTGCTGAGAGAGATGTCCTGTGTGTTTGGGCTGGAATTTGCTAAGGCCTGGACTTGTTTAGCTGAAATGAAGGGGGAGAAGGGAAATTTGTACCTTTTGGCCCTAATTATTGCAATGTTCTTTGCAAACTTCGTAATAAATTTCAGTGCAAACTCTCATACTCAGAATGAGCAAATCGTCCATACTCAGATGACCTGCTGCTTCACTGGGCTTTTGGATCACGCATTTAAGTCAAGGAAGGCTCCTGCTGTTTTTATGGGCTTTGTTTAAACCTCAGATCCTCTGAAAGCAGCAAGCTTACACTGAACCTTTGACTGCTGAACATGGTATTTACATCTGCTCACATCCACAGAAAGCTGCACATGCCTGCACTTACTCAGCCAGAGAAAGACCTGAAAATCCCCATTCCATTCAAAGGACAGAGAGAGATTTGCCTTCCATTCCTCTGCCAGGAATTCTTAGTCAAATCCCATGGAAAATAGTCCTATCTGAGTAGTAAATCTCAGATGCTTCTGCATGTTTATTCTCTATTTCCATCTCATTGGTCCAAGTTCATTTTTAACCTTTGATTAGGGCAGCTATGTAGTGGAGGCAGGCTGGGTGGGGTATGTATTTTTTTTCTTCCTAACTATGCTTTTTTTTAACGCCATCTAGCAAAAGAGAAGGGCAGATGGTGATAGAAAGATTGGCTTTGCTTAGCAGTGCAAATAAGTGGTCCCTCCTTCTTCCCCTCCCCTGAAAGGTTAGACTGGAACCAACTGACCTGGTTCTGCCTGAGCCAGCTCTGGAGGGATGATAACAGCCAAGGGTAAAAACAAATGAAATACCTGCGTGGTTGTAGTTTGTAACAAAACCCTACAACTGCTTGTGTCAAATCAAGACCAGCCCATTCCTCATCTGACGGAAGGAATTTATTGTATTTTACGCAGTGCTTGTTCTTTGATCTCTGATCTTCAGGGGTATAGGTTGAATTTCTGGCCCTCATTCACCTTTACATAGGCTCTTGAAATGGGACCTGAATTGAATCCAGTGCAGTAACTAGACATGGGTAGCTGCCACGGAGTGATGCCTTTAAAATTCCTGCAGTTTGCATTTTGGTCCATGTGCTGGGGGCCCAGATATGCCTTTAAAGTAACTCCTTCCTTCCTCCAGATATGAACAATTTAAATTATTCCTTACTAAAACACAGTGGTCTTGGCTGAATGTGGGATCAGCCGATGTATGGAGGAGCAGTGCTGCTCGTCAGCTCCGCAGCCAGGCTGCCCTGCCTGCTGCCTGCCTTAGCAGCTGATGTGTACGGGCTCCTCACGAACAGCAATAACCTTTCTGTAAGACCTCTAGGAACGAGGTACTTTCCCATTCTGTGACTGCAGCTATATGGAGAAATAACTTTGCACTGTAAGTCAACCATTTAATGTTGTGTGTTTTCCAAGGAAAGTCTGCACATGGGATGGCTGCTCCCCTGTCCCAGTGCTACTCTCAGTTCTGATTCAGAGATGGCATTTCAGGGGCAGGATCTGGTCCCTACTCCCAGATTTGCATGTCACCATTTCAGTTAGATTTATGTCTCCAATCTCCTAAAAGCCATTGATAAATAACTTGAACCCCAAACTATGTTCAGCCAGAAAACAAATGCCCTACAACAACCCAGTGCTCAATCTAGTGACTTGATCCTTCCTGGGGGAAAATGGATGCCTTCCCCATGCAGATCCTGGCCTGTTCCTATCTTGCCCCATGAAAAAAGTAGCTGGGAGCAATCTGCTGCCACCAGACCAGTTTATGTTCCTGGGAGACTCCTTGGGAACAGGGGCAGGCAGGTAGCAAGGCACAGGCATGGTGAACTACGCTGGATGCAATTTATATTAAACCTGGCTGTTGCCTCGGGTTTTGGCTCTGTGCTACCTCCTGTAAGTGCTGTTGGAGGGGCTGATTTGGAGACAAGGTGCCAGGCAGAGAATTCCAGTTGTAGGTGCAGGTTTTGACCTCTGCTGGGTGAGAGCTCTGTGCACCCACCTAACCACAGGCGATCGCTTTCCAGGCAATGTATTTACTCTAAGCAGCATTGCTACCTGTTGCAGAAGCCCTTGGGGTCGTAACCACTTCCCTCATGCAGGTGGGGATGGGGCATACGTAACCAGATCACTGTCTCCTGCCTTCACCGTGCTGACTGTCCTTACCTGGAGCAGCCCCCCACCCCCTGGAGATGTCACTCAGACGCTGCTAGGTGACAGGGCAGCGGCAAGCGAAAAGCTGCAAAACCCCAGTAGCAGACCCAGCGCGTCTTTCAGTGGTTACCACACAGAGTTTTGGGAACAACGTGGCATTAAACTTCACACCAATTATAGGTCAACGAAGCAATGGTGCATTCCAATGTGTTGGATGGCTCTGAGGCACAGACTTGCTATTGACAAATATTTGGTGCATTCGAGAGAGATTTCACCAATGCCATCTGTGCATTGAACTGCAGATCAGATGGTAGGGCAGAATTTATAAGGTGTTCTGAAGCATGCAAACATGCCAGGCCTGGCAGCTGTGATTAGCCCTGCTCTGGTGGTCTCCAAAGGCAGACAACAGGACAAGCCCAGCAACACTTCTTTAGTGACCTAAAAGATATAAAAATGACAACACCAAGTGAGAAGTGCCGATAACAAACTGTTCATGCTGGTACTGGACAGTTCGAGTTGAAGTGTCTCAGTTTGCAGTGTGATGCTGAGCTGGGAAAAGAGGCAGCATGGAAATAAGGAAATTCTGCCAGTCAGTAGCCATTACAGAAATGCCAGAGCTTTATGTGCAAGGCACGATGCTGTCACCAGCAACTTCAGTGCAGCCACGACTATTAGGGTAGTAAAGTCTTCCTGTAGAGTGGGCTGTTATCGCAGCTGATGAGCTAAAAATAAAGTTTAGGATTTTTTATTACCTCGCTAACTGTTTATAACAGCATTTCTATACATCTCCCTTAACCTCCTGCAGGGGAGTGTATGTACTGATGAGGACGAACTTTCAGCTGCCCTGAACACAAATTAAAGGCAGGACCTTTGACGTGATGAAGGTGAGTGTACCAATGTCAACCTTTTCTTGCACCTGCATTTCCCCGTTGGGCTCCATTTATCTCCCCTCATGACAACGCGGTGTCTGGGAGAGGGTAGGCCAGACGTGTGCATTCTTTACATAACTCGCTGGTCTCAGGCTCTCATTTGCTTGAATGTGTCAATATGACTTCCAGATGTTGCGACAGACCAAGTAAACTGTGTTTCTTAGCCAGCTCATTCTGTAGGCAGACAAGACAAGATGGAGAGGGCTTTTGCAATAGGATTTTTCTAGTGCTGACAGAGGAATCCTGCGGGCTTTAAAAATGCATAGAAATCTCATTCCTAGTAATTTTTCGGAACCAGTTGGAGGTTGGTTAGTTATTAAACGAAATACGCACAGGTTCTTCTTTTAGTTCACTCACTTCTGCTGCTCTGAGTAAAGGTATAGTTTCCTTGGCAGATGATATAATCTTTGCATATGGCACTTTTGAAAAGGAGACTCTTTTGCTAGCCAGGCATGTACAGGAAATACATAGCTTTCTGGGGTTTATTAAAAACACTGGTTTTAATAACTTTTCTACTGTGACTGATGGGAAGGAAAAACTCTATAGTCACACAGCAGAGGATTCCAAACTGTCTGTGTTCGGGGAAAGAGGAGATTTATGTAGTAGTTAACATGGAGCTGTTTCAGCAACCATTGTGAAAAACAGTGACGAACTGCAGTCAAGATTCAGAAGCCATCAAACAAGTCTGCCCCAGTACTCAAGGGATGGCCATCAAATAATGTAAAAAGCAGTGAAAGTGAGGCGAAAAGTCTTACGATGCAGAAGTTCACAGCTGGGGAAAAAAAGTTCCCCAGACTCCCGCATGGCTATGAGGACAGGGATGCTGCAGAAGACCATTAGAGCTCAGGTTTTATCCTTATTGGAGCTGGGGTATTACAGTGACACAGAGCTTTTAAATTCAATTTTATCTGGCCTAAGATTAAAGATAAATTTGTGGGGTAATCTCAGGGAGATTAATACATTTCTGTATATAGATATGTGGCCAGTTAATCCTCTGATTTAAATGAGCATAGATCTATTATCTCAATGATAATGGATATATTCCCATTCAGTGACCTGGTACATGAGAGTTAGAAACGTACAGAGTCTGTTTTTCAACTCTAGAATGGCACCCTTGTAACTCAGCTGGCCTTACTTGGCTCTACTGGCATTAACTCCATTAAGTACTTTCTATTTCATCTGTAAACAGCTTTTGGTTCTCCATTGGTTTCTTTCCCATACATGGATTTTTTTCATATACACTTCACATGTACACACAAAACGATGATGCAAACAACAATCAGAAGAAACAGAGAAACCAGGGACTGAGTAAAGCCTAAATGCTACAACCTTTTTACTTTACTTTACTTTACTTTACTTTACTTTATTTCTCTTTGGGAAAGACTAATCTGGACTAAAACAGTAAAATTATCTGAAGAACATAAAATATAAATATTTGAGCTCACATAAAAAGAGAATGTGTTTTTAATGTTGGAAGAGCTATAAGACTTATGTGCCAGATTCTCAGCTGGAGTAACTGAGCACAGCACTGATTTACACCAGCTGAAGATCTGCCTGGATGTTCAGAGAGGGTGGATGGAGAAATCTTCCAGTTACGTGTAATTTAGATTGGCAATTAAATAGTTTTCCAGAGATTCAGAAGTAAGCCATCCAGACACAAATGTCAAATCCCCATTATTTTCCATGGATCCCAGGATGTAGAAAGGATTGTAGGCTCATTCTGCAATGAGCTGGGTGAAGTCCACACAAGCACTGTAAGCCTACTGAGATACCTACACCCAACACTGAAAAGAGGATCTCAGAGGATCCATGGGCGGGTGTGGGTCAGGCACAGAGCTTTTCTGGAGACATGCTTTTTTGTTGTGCCATGGTAATTGCTGGAAGGTATTATACAGGGAGGAAGGGAGGCAGAGCAAGGTCAGAATAGAGACTGTCTGACTTGTCTAACTGGGCTGAGGGAAGGACAGAGCAGGACCATCACCACAGGGAAGAGGAGAAAGAGAAAAACATGTTACGCTTGGTTATATCCTCCAAGGAGCCTCCCCTCAGCTCTGTGGCAAAGCCTCCTCGGCCTTCTTGAATGGGAAATCACCTGTAACCCTGAGAAATACAAAGGGTAAATGGAAAGAGCACATACCATTGCTGCTCTTTGGAAATGTTTACTTAGAAAAGCTTGAGATTGTGCTGAGATACCAAGGTGACAGGGGTGTGAGATCAGATAAAAGAAGAAGCCTCAACCCTCACAACTTCAGGAATTTTGATGTCCCATCGTTAGCTATAGCTGAAGGAGGACAGCACACGTCCCTTGTTGGAAGGCATCCTGGAGAAGTACCATGACATCCGCTCGCCCCGCTTTTACCCAGGTCACTTGCATTGTAGTGGGCACTGTGCTTTTCTCTGGACAGTCCCTTGCTTTAGGAAACGTCACTCGTGGTGCTTTTCCCCTTTAATGAGACAAAATTTGCAACAGCAAGTGCCTCACTGCTTAAGCTCTCACTTGACTGCTGTCTTCTGTGCATTTCAGGGGAATAACACAGTCTGTGGCTTGCGTGAAGCAACAGGGCTTTTCCTGCCCCAGGGAGAGGGATGTCACAGTCTATAATGTTGAATCTTGATGCCTGAGAAGCTTCTTAGAGTTCCAGAAGCCCTGTCAGAGTGAAAACATGTGGTGTCTTTGAGTTGAGGGCATACAGATTCTTGCGAGCTTTGACTAGCCAGTTCAGCTTCTTTTGAGGCAAAATTTGGGCTGCCCAGTACCACATCCGGTAGGAAAAAGCACCTAATGAATACAACAAAAGTCTTCGCATTCTTACCCAATTTAGCTGGTATTTCTAGGGACAATAGTTGTCCTCAACAGTTTCCAAAGGCTTCTGCACGTGATGAATCATAAGGTTATGCTTAGAGATGGCGTAGCTGATTTTATGTGGTGCACCCAATAACCACAAGCCTGCTGGAGGACTTCTCCTTGGCTTGTAGGCTTCACCCCTTGACCTCGTTTTCAAGCAGGAGTTAAACTATAACTAAATTGCTTTGCAGGTTGGTACAAACGGAGCCTGAGGCACTTTCTGCATTTTCCTCAATTAAAACAGAGAGTAGAAGCACTTTGGACAGTGGACCAAATCTCAGAGAGACGTGGTGTGGCCAGAAAAGCAGTTCTGCTGGCTGAACCTATATGCTCTGGCTACGGGTCTCATGGATTAGAGATAAGGAATACGGGTTATTTCCAACTGTGCTCCAAAGAAACTGGGGTGGCCCTCCACAACCTTTCATGTTGGATAGCTTTTACCTCAAAAGTGGTGAGGAACTAGTTTGTGCTTCCACTTTTCCACAACACTGATCACAATGAGGACACTGCCTGTGATGGAGGGATCCTAGGTTCTAGCACAATATATAGACTGAAAACATGAATATTTGCATTAAGATGCTGTGTATAAGGCCTGACTGAGAGCAGTTGAGGAAAAGGCAGAGAGAAAATCCCGGAGAGAGTGACTCCCAGGTGTACTGTGTAGCTCTGGGTTCCCTATGTTACTTTCCCACAAATCTGTCCAGTCTCCAGTTTTTGTTGTCTGTTTGCAAGACAGACTTAATTACAAAAAAGAAACAAACAAAAGGCTTTCTTCCACACTGACTTGCTATGATGGTTTTTTCTCAGGTGGAAAGAAGCTGTGGTAATGTGACAATATATGTTTACACTGCTCAAAGTACATTTCTTTCTCTTGTAATGTTTTTTTCCATGGGTACAACCGCAAAGCTTTCAAAAATGCTGTGTTAGTATGTGGCACTGTGAGATATACTTTGGTTTTCACTCTTTAATTACACCTCTTCATGGAACGAGCTAAGCCCATTAGTAACTGCCCTCCCTCCTCCGTTCACCTCTTGAAACAAACTTGCCCAAATGATGTGGCAAAACATTGCGCATTCCTCTGAGTGTTGAAGACCTGGTCGAGAGGGGTCACACTGCTTCTGCTGATATTGCGCGGCTGGAGGGAAGTTTTTTCAGATCTTAGTTCATTTCAGCAAACACGTTGATCTTGGCAAGGTTTTGTCTTCATGATGGAGAGAGGCAGAGTGTGTGACAACAACATTAGCTTTTGCAGAACAGCTTTTGATGCGTGTGAGCACCTGTGACTATAATGTATCTGCAACATGTTCCTCTTTCTGGGCTTCCCAGTTGGACCCTGACTCCAGCACCTCCACCTCTACCATGGTGGCAGAGGGCCCACTATGGGCTACGGGCCTCCCACTATGTGTCACCAAGTGATTGCAGTCAGACAGGGAGGCCTGGGTGCAAGAGGCAGTGAAACCTGGAATTCCTTTTTTTTTTTTCTGAAACCCTAAGGCTGAGAATATTGTGACAGTAGCAAAAATCACATCGACAAATAACTTCATTTATTACAGGAGAGATGGTAGAAAACTCAAGCAGCATACGAAGAATTGGTGGGGAGGGATTCTGCTCTGCTCAGAAGTAACATCTGCATTTGTGGTCCTTATTGAAATAACATTTCTTGCTGGAATGCTGGCAGCTCAGCTCAGGCCCCAACTCTTCCTTTCCTTCTGCGTTACTGTCTGCTGTGATGTTACCATGCAAAAGCCTGCCCAGCTGTTGGTAACAGTGAAAATGTCCTGCAGGACTTTGGGAAACATCTGTGCTTTTCTTCACTCAAGTTTCTAAAATGGTTGTGAAGCACTGGCACCGAGTGTTATACAGATGTCGTTCTGCAGCCAGCCTGGATCGGTGCTTAATGTACAGACAGAGACTGTTTTGGGAGAGGTATGTATTTAATGTATGCACACATTCACTGTTGGTGTGCAGCCGCCTCTAGGGATCTGGGACTGCGGCTGTTAAATGCTGCACAGCAACGTTAGGTACCACGTAGAAGTGGAGCAGTACTGCTGAAGTCTGTATGAACATAGAGTAAACAACGGCTGTCACCTGCTCCACAGTTCTTGCTGAATCTCACTGAATTTATTGGTGGGTCCTTCCTCTTGGAAGCAGTCGCTAACCCCTCTTTCAGCTGGAGTAGGGTCGTTCAGCTCTGTCTGACTGTTCTCATTTAGCCTCTTAAGAGAAAAGGCACTTTACTACTCAGCCCCTCAGGCCATCCTTTTTCTTCCTCTCGGTATTTTCAAGGCTTAGGTTTTCTTGTATCTGCAGGTCCCTCCCACCACCCCACATTTACAGTAAATCAGTTTTGACCCGTGTGTGCTCCCTCCCTTCCTGACATTTGCATCTGGGCAAAGAACCGGTTTGATCCGATGTGCCAGATGCAGCTGATGGCAGAGCTGAAATCTCAGCGGTGTGTGCGATAACAGGGGAGGGGAGGCAGGTGCTGAGCCTCGCTGGCGTACGGCTCTGTGTCCTTTTGCCTTGCAGTCACTCCAAGCTACAAGCTGAACATGCATTTGGGAGCAGAGACAGATCTGGGCCAAACTTCTCCCCCAGCCCAAAATACCCTGCCTATTTAGGGCAGGTAAAAGAACAATGCTATCAGAAGCTCGGTCTTAGGCAGGAGGTGCAGTATGTCTGGTTGCGCTCATTTGGAAATGAAAATTATGTTCAGCTTTGGGAATGCTCAGGAAATTTTGCAATAGTTAACTTGATCTTAGTGAATCGGAAATCTGCTGATTATCCTGATTAATTGGGGTAGGGGAGTTGGTTCGGGAGTTAGAGGCACCAACTCACATGGGCTCCTTCTGTTACTTGATACTGGTGATATATATTTGTACAACTGTTTTTCCTCCCAAAGAAACACTGAAATTGGTGAATATATCCAACTAGGTATATCAGAAGTGAAGTGAAGGTTCTTGGTTTCTCCTTCTCTCAGTTTTTCCTTCTGTAAAATGGTTGCAAAGGTGCTGAGAGAATAGTTTGATAATACACTTTGAAAATATGCTGATAAAATTAATGCCTATGTGTTACTCTTTGCAATGCATGTTGGCCTGTCAAGAGCTGTCAACCTACCACCTGGTGGACAGGGGTAGGCTGGGCAGGTCATCTCAGTGTCCCCTGGGAAGTGTTTTGCTGCACAGTTCCCCGTGTCCATGGAGGTAGGGGCGGGTGGGAGGGCAGCAGCAGCTCTATCTGCCTTCCTCAGGACTGGGCATCGCACGTACAACTTCTCTTTGGTAGCGCTGGTCAATTCTCTCCTTGCACTGTAAGCTCAGAGACTTCTAGATCCCTTTCAGAGGTTTGTAGTGATTTTCGGAATCATTTCTGCCCTACTCCTGACCCTAGAAATGATGAGCGTTACTCCGCTTGTTGAAGGTCTTATTCAGATCAAAAGGGCTTGTGTGTAATAAATTCTTGTTAACATCTCTCTTGAAAAGCGAAGGTGCATCTCCTCTTTTTTTCCAATTTTGCTGGCATGATGGTCTGTGGAAATGGTCACTAACTAATGATCAAGAGTGGTTTGGGGTTAACAGTAGTCAAGGTTCTTGCCTTACTATTCAGTTACATCCTGTCAATTTTCGACAAGTCCAACAATATTATTTGGGGTTTACGGTTATCTTTGCTAGAGGAGTAGCTGAGGTCCTCAGCTGCAGACATAAAAGTAGCTGATGTAGAAAGGCAAATAAAGTAGTGAAATCCCGAATTTAATAACTTTGACTGTCTTCTCATAGAAAAATTATTTTGAGATCAATACAAAGTTTTATAACTGGGAAAACCCAAGCTGAACTCTGCTGAAGGTCAGTACAGCTCCAGCGGAGGAGTTCTCATACTACAGAGTTTGGGGGAATCTGGTTTGCTGCCTTTGGTTTCTGTCTTGTTATAAAGGTAATTTTTTTCCCCTCAGTGGCATCTCAGTGGGAGCTGAAACTGCTCTGCACCTCTAAAGATGAGGGAAATTTCTGCCTGGCCTTCAGCACTCAGTATGCAGCTGAAGAGTAGTCATGTGCACCATCTTAAAATTAGCTCTACCAAAACTGTATGGATGTAACTTTTTACTCTGTTGAATGTGTAGCTGAATGCCTTTTTGTCTGAAATAATTGTTAAGTGTAAGTCTCAAGGTATAATATAGGGGTTGAGAACTAACTGAGGTTTTGAGCTTCCAATTTTCCAACTTAAAACAGAGAAGGCAACAAATTCCTGAAAGATCTCTCCAACAGGTTTTTCTTGAGGAGCTGTGCACGGCTGATGGGCCAGTGGGAATATGGGTACAGCTTTCTTTCTGGGATCATCCTTTCCAAGTGCATGCATTAGAGTAAACACGGATGGCTACGGGAGAGCGCCATTCTTGCATTCAGAGTGCTATAGCAGTCATGGCTCATTGCTGGGCACTCTTGGCTTCATTTTAATGTTTCTTGAACTGAACGTTTCATACCTGGATAGTGTTCATGATAGATCCCCTCCAGCCTTGACGTCTTCCCACAGGTGGGAGTTGGGAGGTGCATTGTGGGCTCAGCCTGCAGCCTGAAATCCTGAGGCACCTCCTAAGAGGTGACAAAGGGAAATTTTTGTCTACCCTTACAGCAAGCTTTCTTATATTTCCTTATCTATTTCCTGTCTTATAGTTCCCTATACTGGGCGGGCTTTCTTTCTTGTGTTAGGCTCTCTTTCCTTATATTATATTATTCAACCATCCACATCAGGCCCTGCTTTTGCCTAAAGCCTTCCCGGATGTAAACCAACACAACAGCACTAGGCTAGCCATTATTTAAGTTATACATTAATTCGAAGCTATAGTAGGACTCCATTACTTGCCTGTAACAGATTACTTATAAATAGTAAAATATTTAGTGGTTTTGATTTTGTTACTCAAAAAACCCTCCAATGTCTTAAAGCCAGACTCTACTAACAATCCATGACTGGGAACCAAAAGGAGTTAAACAATAATTACAAGGAACTGATTTCTTCTCACCTCTGAGGATTTGGACCCATCTTAGATACTATTTTATCTTCAGTGAAGAGTTACAGTTACAAATTCTGCTTTCAAAGTTTGTGCTGATTTCAGGTCAACTAAGCAAATGCCCAGGCCAAACACCAAATAGGAAACCCTACTGACTTATCCAACATCAGCCTTATGGTTTTGTAAAGAAGAATAAGCCTTTTTCTGGTTTTCCACCAAAACTCCCAAACTGCCATCACTGGGAGTTTGCTGCACCTCAAGGCCCCTCGTGAAACTGCTATTTACCTTAGCAACTCACAGCTCCCAAGTAGTAAAACTGTCATATTGTTCCCGTTTCCCAGTTCCTTATTTATAGTGTAAACATACATCCTTTTGGGAACCTGACCTTCTTCTGTGTTTGCTTTTGATTATAATTGAACTATTTGCATAGGGGACCAATTTTCATTCTCTGCTCTTGTGGTGAGTACACCGTGTTTTCTATTAAAGGAGTCGGTTTTTTGATTACTAAGGAAACTAAGAACGTTTACAGACAATAATGTCATAAAACATGCAAAGTTATTAAATGTACAGCCTATTCTTTCATTTTATGGGCAAAGCAGTATATTAGAGGAGTTTTTCTTCAGTCTCCCAATCCCTGCCTGTTTATTTACCAAAGTGATCAAAGTTCCCAGGCTCAAAGTTCTGCTTTACCTCTCCAAGGCTGCCATGTGAAGGGATTCAATGTCTATTCCCTCAGACTCCAGCCTTGCAAACTTAACAGGGGTTCAGGAGCTAAGCCCTGGGCTTTCTGCCTCATCTTGGTCAATTGTGGCAAAATGCCTGTGGGAGATGGGATTTGTTATGTTGCTGTAGCACAAACGGGAGAATAAATCCCGGGAAGGCTGGGTTAGAGCCAGCTGTGATGCATGGGCTCTTCTAGGTCCTCTGCCAGCTCAGGCAATGTTCTGTACCAGCTCGGTCAGCAGAAGGGACAAGCTTAGCTTAGGAGAAATCTGGCTGCAGAGCCTCTGTGTCAGGGCTTGGAGCACTGGGTTGTTTAGCCTCTATGAGAGGTGCGTAGGAAGACATGGTGGTGGCCCAGGATAACCTCCCATGGTGCACAAAGGTAGCATCATGGAATAAATCAGGCTGGAAGGACCTCAGGAGGTCTCTTGTCCAACTCCCTGCTCTAATCAAGGCTCACTTTGATCTCAGGTTGGGTTGCTCCGGGCTTTGCAGGGTTTGTAAGGCTTGTGGGTGAGCACAGAGCAGCAAGGCAGGCAGGTGGGTTTGCTGGGAGTAGCTCGAGGTGCACGGCTCCTCTGACGACCCTGTGCGACGTGCTCCCTCCCTCACAAGGCTGGGAGGATCCTCGGGCACTGTGTGCTCCAGCCCTGTGCTGGACATACAGGTGCTGGGTGCCTACAACTCGCACAGGCTGCAGAGGTGGGCAGGACACTGCGGGACGTCCGCCCTGCCAGCCCACGAGCTCCTAGGTTGTTTTCCTTCAGGAAATTTTTAAATTTCTTTCTTAGCAAGCAGGAGCTGTGCTGGGGTGTGAAGGGTCTGCATGTCCCAGGGGAGGTGGTACTGGCATGAAGCGGGGGAGAAGTCTTGAAGGATGGGCTTTGTAAGACACTGTGCTGGCCTTACCCAGGACACAGTTGCCCCATCTGCCGTGCCATGTGGGGGGCTCAGTGCCACTACTCACGTCGTCCTGCTGCTCAGCCCCGTGGCGGGGCAGCCAGCACTGAGCCACTCGTACATCTTGCCTTCTTAAAGCCTGTTTTGCAGGCTGCAATGTCACATGCCACCGTGTGATCTGGGGACAGTGTTGCCCGGGCCAGATCTCAGAGGGTGTTGTACTTTGATCTTTTCTTCCCCCCAAATTCAAGAAACCACAAAGACT
>KL280768.1:0-27014 GCA_000699545.1 Podiceps cristatus | reverse complement strand
ACTGCCCCCCGCCATTGTATGTTTTCCTTGCACCATTAGGTTTAGCATCAGGAATGCTTCAGGCCCTGAACCTGGTGGAAAATGAACCTGTTTATTTTGGACCTAAAGGCTCATGGCCCTTGGCAATCTAGGTAAAAGCTACAACTTTTCTAACATCATTTGAGATGCCTCTGGCTCATACTAAACCCAGTATGACGTTTCCTTCATGCAAACATCTACCTGGACTGTAAATGCTTGCAAAGGAGAATTCTCAAATAGCAAGGGTGTTTTCCAGCATCACGCTCCATTGCAACTCTGTGCATGTACCTGTGCGAGGGCATTTTTAAAACTATTTTTTATTTTTTGTTTGTATTTTATTTTTAATTTTTATTTCATTTTTATTTCAATTTTCCCTTCTAGATCATTTATCTTTTGTCTCTGTGAGATTTTAGTAAGTATTGAGTGCTCTGTTTTCTGAAGGAAACTTCACTGTGCCAGTTCTTAAATATTTTTGCTCTCAGGTGTATTTTGCTTCCTAGCCTGTTAAATGTGTTTTCTTCTTAGCATTAGTTTTCCACTGGGAAAACTAGCTGGAGCCTAGAGATGTCTTCTTTTACTGCTTACACTTAGCAATACCAGTGAGGAGATGAGCTTGCAAAGGAGAAATGTAAACAGGATCTCCCCTAGGTAGACACGGACCTTCTCCATCTAGTGAAATGCTCTTTTATGTTCTAACTATTGTTTTTGATAAATACTCTCCTGGAATTAAATTAACAGGGGGGAGCTTGGAAAAGTGACATTTGAGTTTAGACTGCTGCGTCTTTGGCATAGCGGGTTAACTTGATTTACAGGTGTCATACTATGGAGCTACTATTTAGGCTTCATTATTTTCAGGTTGTGTTTGAAAGTCTTCTCTGCACTGTTGAGGGAAGATTTTGTTTTTAAAGAAATGTTTATTTCTTCTAGAGTGTCTGTAACTCTGTAAGTGAGGTGGTATGAAATGACATCTCAGTAAGCAGCAGTAACTTTGGGTCGCAAATGACTGGTTTTGAAGTTACTTTGCATTAGCCACATTGCATTGCTTTCCAAACATTAATCCTATGATTATTTTTCAATGCATCGATGTAGAGAGGTGAGATGGGGTTTTGTCTTCAGATCTGTTCGACTATTAAAATGAGTGTGGATTTTCAGCTACCAGGCCTCTACTGGGGGGTGTTGCCCAGTTAATGCAGTGCCCTGTGACACTCTGACTCAAATGAAACTGTAGCAGGACAAAATCACTAACAGCTTTTTTTATCTTTTTTCTTTTTTTTTTTTTTTTTTTTTACAGTAAAAAAAGCTAAACTCCAAGGCCCACCAGGTAAGCCATGCTCTACTGCTTGTTCGCAGCAATAGTGGCACCTGCTCTCTCGCTCCTGCTCATGCTGGTCCCTCCAGTTTTCATCTGCCTCCTCTCTGCTCCTCTGTGTTCTCCTTAGGAGTGACAAAGGCTCCTGTGAGAGGCAGCCTGAGTTAGTAGAAAGCTTGAGTGTGTGACCTGGTGTCCCAGTGCTGAGAACCTCTACCTGCTCACCTGACCCGAACAGGTGATGGATGAGGAAAGATGTTCCTTTACTGTCACCAATTCCCACCCCACCCTGCCCTTTTCTCTCATCCTTCCTGCGTCCCTGTTAAAAACAGGATCTGAAAATGTCCACCAAGCAGAACTTGTGTGTGCCTCCTTGGATTCAGTGCCTCCTTGATTCTGACTGGGGTTGCTGGATGGTACCACAGACATGATTCAGTCTCTTATGTGGCAGTCCATAATAGCTGTGCTTGGGATTGAAATCCCATCTGCCCAGTTTTGTGTCTGCATAATAAAATAAAAACAAACAGCTGGTGACACCCAGAATTTACAGTCTAGGCAACTGTTTCATTGTGGTTCAGTAGCTAGCAAGGAATGCATTAGCACAAAAATATGTTTATTGAATGAAATCTGATGTAGAGTTTACAGAAGAATAAGAACTTTGCTTCTGGAGTAGCTCCTATTCAGGTGTTTAGGTATGAAGCAGTTGCACAGTTATGTTCATGACTTATTTATTCAGCTTTATTCTCTTGATATGGACGTCCTGAGGTTATAACTGAAACCTTCCCAGGTCTCCTTGTCCATATTCCATGTCAGGTCAAGGTCTGTGTGTGCCACAACCTTGAATTTCCAGGGAAAGAAATCTGCATGCTTAGACTGGAAGGAAGATAGTGTGTACTTTATCCTTTCTCTAATCAAGAAGTCTGATCACGGCTGCAAAATACTTGCCCTGTAGTCTCGGTTTAACTCAACTGAAGCATATGGTTTCACTGACAAGCCCAGTCAGTGTTCCTGGAGGATACAAGTGGTGTAGCTAGATACGAATAAATCTGACTTCTAGTGACTTCCACTTCTTCCTAAGCTTCTGGATCATGTAGTTTCCCTTTCCTGCCTTTCTGTTAGGATATTCAAAACTAGATGGTAGGACATGCTATAGTAGCTCATAGCAGTGATAAATGTGAACTTTGGCAGTATTAAAATAGCCTGTGATCTAACTTATGCTGGGAATAGATGCAGCAGAACATTGAAGTACTATAATTTGTACACTGCTTTCTAGCTACTTAGCATATGTCTTGTTCCAGGCTTGATGAAACTGGTAGATAGGTCTGAAGTGGTAACACCCTGTAAAAGGGAATTTGTTCATTCTCAGACACTGATATTCCAACTTTTTATGTGTCTGTGCTTGACTGCTTTTGGTTTGATTAACAAAGAGATAGCAGCAACTAGGATAAAAGTTGTTCCAGGCTTTTTCTTTGGATTTAAAATAAAAAGCAAAACATCTAAACAAAGCCTGTCTTGTCTAAATGTGTGTGATGTTTTTCTTCTAGGTCACCTGCTTTAAGCAATACAAATCAGTTTTAGCACATTTAGCATATTTCACTGCATTTTCCTTCTGCCCCTGACTGGTCTGTAAAGTTCTTTGTGGATTCATGGGTGGAAAACCAGGTTGGAACTAGGAGAGCAGTTGGGTCAGAAGGGAAGAAGCGATATGATCATCCCAACTGCTTCTTGCTTGTATGTTTTGCATGTTTGTTTTCAGCTATGCACGGTCCATGTGATGGGCCCTATCCTTCGGACCATCTCTTCTCATCTGTATGTCCGTAAGCAACATCTTACACATGAAGTGTCTGTGTTCTCCAGGATTTTACATTCTTTCTGTGTCCTGACTTACTGCAAGTGCTTAGTTGCCTGTGTTAGTTTGTGCATGAATTTCTAAAAATCTATGATTGCAAATTTGGTGGCAGTGAAAAACATCTTAAGCATTTGGCTCCTTAGCCCAGTGATGTCTTCCTGTATGGACTCCTGGTTTTAGGCCCCCCTGGTATTCAGTGTGTGGACTGAAAACCTTGAAATATTGCGCTTATGTGATGAAAGAGTATATTGAAGGACGTAACTTTTTGTCTCTCATTCTCCAGATAAATTCAATACATATGTGACCCTGAAAGTGCAAAATGTGAAGAGCACGACGGTAGCTGTGCGAGGTGACCAACCCTGCTGGGAACAGGACTTCATGTTGTAAGTACGGTGTTGCACAGCGATGAGGTGCTTGTGGTTGAGTCCTTTCACAGCACTGGTGTTTATATGGAGCTGCTGTTGTGTTGTACAAATTGGAGTACGTAAGTAAAATGCACAAGCCTGGTGACAACCTAAATCATATGCTTTTTCTGTTGCACACACTGACCTGTGCTGAAAGAGTTGCGTGTTGGGAGATAAGCTCATCTATGGGCCTGGCAGAGACTAACTGGATCTCCTGGGCCATAGGAGGAGGGTATGGGTGGAGCCCACCAGTGAGGCTGGTCAGGGCAGTGAAGGGCTGTTGTTAGTGCACTCGGGGCCTTGACACGGCGATTCTGGCTAGTGATGTGTGGGAGCTGCTCTTCTGTGTTGATGTTTTCTGCCGTTGGCCTGGTGCCCATGAATGTGTGTTCCAGCTCCCCTGCTGCAGCTGGGGAGCTGCCAGTCGCTGCCATGAGTAGCAGAACCAATTCCAGCTCTCCTGGGGCTTCTGGTGATGTTGACACCTCAGATTTGCTCTGGTCGTGATAGTCATGACACGTAGCCAGGGATTTCCCAGTATCTTTTAGAAAGGTGGGTTTTTTTGCTGGTAGATGAATGGCTCATTGATATATTGCATCTGGTTTCTATGTAAGCTTTGTAAGACAAAGTGAACTAAATTTACGAGAACTTGGACTCCAAATGCTTTTCTCTGAACTTGGCATGGATACTGCTATTGCAGGGGAATGATGTGTTCATCTTGTGGAGTCAAATCTACTGCGGCTAGTTTTGAGTCGATCTGAGGTGTTTATGTAGTATCCAAAGCAAGAGACCCACATGGGATTTTCTGAGTATGTTTCCCAATCCAGCAGTAGTTGTTTTTCCTCTGCCGAAAGTGGGAAGCTTTTGCCTCTCGTTGAGGAGTTCACTTGGGTCAGTACAGCGTTGCCATCGTAGCTATACTCCCAGCTCCCTTGTTTTGTGACACTCTGCTTTTGGAGCAGCACGTGAGGTGTGTGCTTTTGCATGGAGAGTCTGGAGCCTGTCCTTTGGCATCCGGTGAAACACTTATGCACCTGAACACCACCATCTTCTCAGCTCTGCAGTTTCTGGCCAGACAGGGCCTGTGGCTATCACTGATGTAAACCATGCAGGACTGGGGTAAGGTTGGGGCAGGCAATTGTACCTTGTCTGCCAAATCACATGCCCATACCCAAGCTACTTACTCGTTCTTCCTGTGATTTGTGTTCAACCTGTGGGCAGGAACTAACTTTAAACATTGGCCGTCTACAGAGGAGGCGGCTCACCAGTGATTTAAGAATGACACTTGTTTGTGTTGATGGCAGCTCTTATGGCTGCTCCTCCTCCTTTCCCTCAAATGGCTCCTGGAACTGCTCTCCTGTATCAGCTGGGAGCTTAGCTAGCATGCTGTAAGGTCACTGTGCTGCTCTGTAATTAGTTGCTAGGGGATATGAAAGCTGAATATTAGCTGAACTACTTCGCCATTATCTTCCCTGCTTTAGCCAAGCAACAGCACAGTTGTTCTGATGCTGCTTTATAACAAAAAAAAAAAATCACACGTGGCAGGGAACGTGTTTTGCGAGATTCTGTGTACATTAAGTTGTCCCAGGAGTAATAACACTGATATTCCAATAGTACTATTCACAGGTTTCCTCTTTTTCTAACTGAAGTTGGGAAAGGCTTTTGAACACAGTAGTTTTTCCCTAAGGGAAGGATGCTTTTATTGTCTGTGTTTGTGTTTACTTTTTTTATGAGGGGTCATAGAATAAACTGCAATCAGGAAAATGCTTTCTGTGTGTGTTTGTTGTTTTTTGCTTCCAAACTCCTTCTGAGACATAACACTTCAGAATTTGGAACTCTGGGGATGTTTGAGACTTGCTTATTTACCAGACCAGTAAAGCATTTTATTGCCTTCTTTGGGGACAACTTCTAATTTTGAAGCAGCTTTAAAAGGACTGCATATTTGCAGCAAGCACCTCTCGAGTGAAAGTGCAAACTGATATTTAGAAACTGATGATTAAATTGGCGTTGAAGATGTTAGAAATGTCTTTCATTTAAATTCTGTGTGCATGTGGAAAGGGAGGGACACTAAATTCCAGTCTCAGCTCTTTTGTTGTTTGAAGCTATTCTGCATCTAACCAGAAGGTGGAGAAAGGGAGACACAAAGACAAAGCCACTGTACTGAAAATCTTTCTATTCTTATCTGGTGACTTGCCCTGTGGCGCTCTGTACAGAAGCCCATTGGGTGTCTTATGATCAATGTCTTGCTCTGTCAATATATGTTGAAGCAAAGAATGTGGTTTTACAGTTTGCCTGAAAATATATTATTTCTTTCTTCCCTTCCCTTCCTGGCCACACACTATTCCAGCCAGCAGAAAATCAGTTGTTTCTGTTGTTATTGCAAGTTTGTGCAATCAGATAAATATAATCTTCCAAGAGTGAAGCAGTGGGAGGACAGTCAGTGATGGTGCAGGTGGATAGATGTTAGCTTGACTGTATTGAGTATCCATATCTAAACAGAGGGAGCTGGAGACTCATAGTAGCAATAAACTCGTAAGCCTATCTAATAGCTTGGTTTTGGACTATGTAGACTGAGTCACCAAGTACTGGGCACTCCTGACCTCACTTCCTGTGTCCTTAAACAAGAACAGAAGCACTTGGGTTTAAAATAGATATTAATGTGCTTTGCTGTAGCTGTAGGGTTTGTCTTGAACCTTGTAGATACAATATTGTCTTTCAAAGCTGTACAAAGTCTCTGGGGCAAAGCTCAAATAGATGCTGGGATTTGCAGTAGTTCTTTTTTTTTTTGGCCATGATGATGGTCTATACAAACGTGTGACTAATGTGCTTTTAAGTTCCCTTGATAATGTGGATATATTTGGACAGAAGGACAGCGAGCAGCAGCACTGTGTCCAAGATACCTACTTTTGGGGATTAGTGGTAGCATTAAAGGGAAGTCCCAAACTCAAAGAATTAGGAACAATAGCCTTTCTTCATAAGTGTGAGACCGTTGCTTATCAACAGACAGCTTAGCGTTCTTCTCTACTTTGTTTTAACCAGCATTCAGGATGTGCATGTGTTACGCTGTTCTTAGTTAGGCATGTTATAAACCAGCATGGAAGAGGGAGGTGTAAATGCTATGAAGCATTGGGAAGAAGCAAATTTGAGATGCATCCTTTCCTTACTGAGAGCAAAGATATTCGTGAAAACCTTCAGATAAGTGTTTCCAAGAACTTGGCACTCGGTTGTGGTGTGGCTGTATTGCCACTCGCTGCCAGAGATTTTCATGGCTCAAAGCCTTGCAGTGTCATGCAGAGGCAGAAGCTAGTGCTGGAGCAGGAGCAGTGCAATGAGCCCTGAGCAGTAGGTAGAGCTGCTGATGCAGCTGTGCTGGGTTTGGGACTATTACTTTTGGCATGTGTCAGCTCCGCTCACAGAGAAGCCTTGGCATGTTTGGACCTGCCAGAGCATGCTTGCGTTGGTGTGCTGCCAAAGGAAAGGAGACACCCACTTTGTTAGAAATGGGGTGCCTGATGACAAGGAACAGCTCACCTCTAGGTTTTGGCTCAAGATAAGCTTCCTCCTGAGATGCACATAACTGCTGAGACAAGTTCCCAGTTGTCAGTCCATGTGTGAGTTAGTTCAGAGTTTGTTTTCAGCCTTTGTGTAGTTAAACTGTGAGATATCAGTCATTAGAAACTAGTGTTCCCTGTGAGTATGCGCTGCCTCAACCACATGTTTCCAGAAGCTCTCTGTAGCTTGACACAGCTATGTGGAAAGAGTTCACTGGTATAATCGTGGTAGTAATGCAGAACCTAAAGCAGAATTAGATTGTATTCTGCTTTTTCCTCACTTCTGCTGCCATTTCTTTTCTTGCAGTGAGATCAGTCGGCTGGACCTGGGCCTAATTGTTGAAGTATGGAACAAAGGACTGATTTGGGACACCCTGGTTGGGACTGTGTGGATTGCTCTGAAGGCCATTCACCAATCTGATGAGGTTAAGCTGACATAGAAACTTTATTTTGACAGCTCCGTGTTGATAGTTAATGTGTTACAAATCTAGCCTGGTGCAGCTCAGGACTGTGCTGCTCAGAAAAAACTTCTGCTTGCAAAGCCAAGAAGGTTGGGTGGGGAAAGAGGGCTGTAGGCTTCACATGGGGTTTGTTTTGCGTGTGGTCTTGTGTGTTGGTGTGTGTGGGGTTTTTTTGTTTGTGTTTGTTTATTTTTTGTTTTGTTGTTGGGTTTTAGTGTGTTTTTTGTTTGTTTGTTTTGTTTTGTTTCTTTGTTTTCCTTTTGAAGGATGTTGCCAACAGTGAGACCAGAACTGAGCTTAAGTAGGTATCTCTGGTCTCATTTCACTATGTCGCTCACAGGGACTCAGAAAACAGGGCTTAATCTGTTAAGAAACACATAATTGACAAGTGTCAGAAGTCTTAGGGACTGACTCCTTAGTCTGCTCAAATGTCTATAACTTCCTGCTAAAGACAGAGGGTGCCCTGATAATAGACACCTGACCTTTAAGGAAAGCCCAGAGCATGTCTACATCATCTTGTTTCTGGGTGCAGTGTTACAGCGCATCTAGTGGTGCTAATATGAATTGAAAAAAGTAGGAAATGAGATGTCACGATGTCTGTAACTGCCCTAACTACTGAATTTGGTGGTTCTTGCAGCTAAGCAGGACACATTTGTTTCTTTACCTCAAATTTCAGGGCAACTATTCAAAAGATTATTGAATTTGAGCAGGGAGGGAGAGCTTGTATTTTCCATAAACAGAAAAGAGGGGGGATGCCCAGCAGTATGGCCATGAGATCTAGCCGGCACTCAGTTCCTCTGCCTGTGCAGACACTCCTCGGTGTCCACCTTTGAGGACTTGCCTTTGCTGTTCCACTAAGAAGGCAGTAGTTCTGCTAGGAGGTGTTTGCTGATTGTCTTGGTAAAGGTCTTTGAGATTTAGAAGAAAACCCGCCGGTATGTGCTGAATGGATGTCATTTGATGTTAAAAACAGGTACCAGATCTTGATAATACCGTAAGGCTTTTCCTGGAGTCTTTTAGCAAATGTATGAGAGTCACTGCATAAAGACCTGCCAGACTTGAAGCCTCTCACCTGTGGCTTGTGATTCACAGGAGGGTCCTGGGGAGTGGTCTACGCTGGAGGCAGAAGTTGTAATGAAACATGATGAAATCTGTGGAACCAAAAACCCGACTCCTCATAAAATTTTGCTGGACACGAGATTCGAATTACCTTTTGGTGAGTGCATTTCAGTAACTTAGTCTGGGTGCTGAACGTGGAGAGAAAGTGTTTGGGAGCAACTTGAGTTTTATAATCAAGTCGTGCTTGTTCACAGTTCAGCCAAAATAGTTCATTGCAAATTAAATGGCTGGTGTCATTTCTTTTTTGGCTTCTTTCTGACAAGATCAGAATGTATAAGGAAGAGTTGATGATCTCAGAGTGCTGGAATATTTAGACTAGCAGCACTTTAAGAAACTATTAATACTACTTCAGGATTGTGCTGTCAGACATTTTGTTCCTAAGCAGGGAACGTTCACTTCTTTGTATCTAGACAAATTTGGCTCTAGAAGAGGTCAAGTGTGTTGTTAGAGCTGTTTTATGGTAGGTGCACTTAAACCCTGTTAAAAGCATGCAGTTCAGTTAGTGAAACATTAATGCTCAGTGCTCCTGAACATTGTCATTAGCAAAGTACATAAATAACTTGGTGTTATAAGAACAACTTTCTTTCTGGCAATTACTTGTGTTTGAAAAGTACAGAATGTGGAAAAGTAGCTAATTGGAGCAAACCCCTCTCAAGTAAAGCTGTGTGTGATTTTTATTTTTATTTTTATTTTTTTTTTTTAAATTTTTACATAAGTACAAACCAAAAAAAAACCCAAACTACCAAACTCCCAGAGGAAGGACTTAACCAGAATGCATCCAAGGCTTACATAGCTTCTCTTTCCAGCTGTTAGCTGACTCTTGGGACCAAGAACAAAGGTGATGTTCTGGGGCTCGTGGTATTTTTTTTTTTTTTCTTCTCTGCAATGGGCATTTAAGTGCTTCAAAGTTGTCTGTCATTGCAAGGCTCATCTCTCCTCCTCTGTCTGTCGCTTTCTTTTTTGCAGCGGAGCCCAACCCCTGGCAGGGCGAGCAATTTGCATCATGCTCTAAGCACTGGTGGAACATTTGTGCACCCGCTGGCGTTTGGCCAGTAACTGTCAGGATTGGCCATCTGTTGTGGAAAAAAGTTAGGTCATCTCTTAGTCTCATATTCAGCTTCCAGCTGCAAGGGAGGATGCAGTCGTTGGCCCGACAGCACTAAAAGCGATGTAGATTGTGTCTTGTACTCTGGGAGCTAAGCTGGGTGGCACTGTTTTGAGTGCACAGTTGGCTGGATGGTGCAATTCAGGGTAAGCCCAGTGTTTTAATGACGCAATAGGCACTGCTCTTTAACTACAGCCCAGTGTGTAAAGGGAAAAGTATCTGACTTCTCAGCTGCCTTGACAACTAAGCTGTCGAACGTTGGTCTGGAGCCATCCCTTTTCCTTATGAAAATGTCCTGGTGATTCACTGCTGTCACCCTGTCAGTGGGAAGTTTATGACTGAAATTGCTTCTTATGTAAGAAGAGGAACAACTCACTTGATTTCCTTGTGAGGTTAAACGTTGGTTCTTTGGGGCAAACATTTAGGTTTATGGGAAGGAAAAAGCACAGCATATGTAGCTGAAGGCAAGGCTTGTAGCTGCTTCCTTCTCATCTAAGTTCATGCTGACATAGTTGCTTGTAAGCTGCCTCTGCTTTAGAAGAAAATGGAGTTCTGATCTCTCCCTGTGTATTCAGAGAGTATCCAGAAGAGAATTTGCTGCTTTCTTCAATTCATGTTTTGGACTGCTTTACATTTTGTGATTTTTTTTTTTTCTTTTTCTTTTTTCTTTTTTTTTTTTTTAAACATAGGAAAACAGATTCCCTGTAAACTATTAAAGTTTTAGACCACGTGGATTTTCAAAAACAAAAGACAAAACCAAAAAAATCAGGTACTAGTGTGTTTTCCTGCTGCTACACTCAAAACACAAGACTCTGTTTTGGGTTATTTTAACTACTCTTTTAAAATGTATGATTTTCTATAGAACATAGAATTCTGAGTAGTAGTATTTTAAGCAGAAAACTGAAAACATTAAGTTAATAACAAGCTCCTTGTGACGCTTTGTTTTTAATACAATCACTTAAAGCATATCTATCCCTTGGCTTACTCTGCCAAATGCTGCAGTAACAGGAGCTTCACCCTGCTGTATTGAAGGATTTTTATTTTAGAGTGTGAAAAGTTGTCTGCCTGTCTGGTGTTTCATAATGTGCTAGAAAAAAGGGGTGCATCAGTGCTTTCAAGGATTCTGCTGCTCTTCACTTGAAGAGTATTGCAGTTTTTCTTGGATCTTCTCTATTTTCAGTCTGTCCTGCCATGGCAAGGACAGAAGCAGGTTGAAAAATCAGTAGCCACCAAGAGTGTGGGATATTCCTGTAGAAGGCAGCATTTACCCATGTCACCTTCTCCAGCAGTGGTTCCCTGCACACCATGACTGAACGTCTCCTGCCATCACCTCTAGAATAGAGAAGGACATGGCCAGATGGATTAGTCTCCATCTCCCTGCTCTTGCGGTACCTTGAGACTTGGAGGGATGCATGGAGGTAGCTCAGCTCACAGCCCTGCCTCTGCATCTCTCCTGATGGATTCACAGGTCATTTTCCCTCCGAGCGCAGGGCAGCAGTATGGACTCATAGTGCCCTACGTTAAGACTGTGTTATCGTACGAGCTGGGAACTGCTGTTTTAAACCTACACAGAGAACTAAATGGATCATTGATCTGCTTTGGAAGTTCTTAAGTCAGAGGCTCTGTTACAGTAGAGGTAATGTTTTAATAACAGCGTGTTTGCAGTGACACTGAGGAACAATTGTCTATCACATTTTGTTTCTCAGGTGAAGATCTGGCTATTGTAGATACACGAGAACTGGAGTGATATATGTGCACATGTACAGCTTATGCTGCTTTCTAAGTGTGTGGTAAAATACAGCTGCCTGGGATAGCAGCTTTAAAAAAACATAGTGTGTTCTTCTGTTTGGCTGTGCTGTGCTTTTTCTATCACTTCTGTCTGCTTTGTTTTATTTTGGTTAGATGATGCACATGTACCACAGGTTACTTAGTCTGTGTATTTAAATGTTTCATTGCATTTAGGTGGAGCTTGAGATGTTTTTAAGGGATTGTAAGAGGGAATAAATAAATTTGAAAACCAGAAAAGCTGAAGTCCTTGGTGTAAAACATGATTGCGTATGTAAAGAAGTTTAGAAACTGGTTTGTTGTTTACACTATATTTATCCTGGATTAGTTTGCTGCTTCTGCTTCCACCTGATATGCTTGGGATTCTTCCTCCCTGGTATGTCTTATCCCGGTACACTGGACACTGGCAACAGCTAAAGCTGAAATAAATGCAGAATGTGCTGATGCTGCTAGTGGTAATACATGATGAAGGCAACTTAGAAATATTTTTTGTTTCCCCCCTTTTCCATATGAAGTTGTTTTTAAGTGTTTACCAGACTTGGAGTTGGGAAGCAATTTACCAAAAGAGGCTGGTGAGAGTTGTGCTCCTGGTGGTATAAAATATCCTTTCTTGACGTTGTCCAGGAGTTAAATTTTGTTAATGCCCAGATTTCTAATGGGACAAAGAACATCTATGGTAGCCTTTGTATATCTTCTATGTGTCCCATTGCATGTTCCAGATGCAGCTCTTGCTTTGTATTCAGTAGTGTTCTTAGACATTAGCTTGTGGTGTATAGGGGAGAGAGCAGATCTCTGGGCCCTTCTGCAGTGAGCATCTGTGCATGACGGACTGTGGTGCTGGGGACCAGACTGTCATTTAATGTTCTCTGCCAGCCCTATATTCGTAAACGTTCAGGCTCGCAGAAACAGAGTGACTGAAAATCCTCTTCTATAAAAGTGCAGCAAAGTGTGAGCATTTGAAATGTGAAGTGTTAGCGAGAGTTGATATAAACCCCTGGGGTGCAAAGAATTTTTATGCTTGGTAGTCTTTTAAAAATCGCAATAAACTGCCTTCTTGATGGGGGGAAGTAGTTGTTAGTGAAGACAGGCTGGAGCAGCTTTCTCTACTGATGATCTCTGTTTCTTCTCAGGAACAAGACAGCTGTATCAAGGAAGGGAGACAGCTTTTCTTCTTGGTTGGTTTAGAAAATTTGCTGGTAGGGAGAAGACAGTCTTGCTATTGTCTTGATGTAGTCAATGCGCGCTGGCACTGACTTTCCAAGATGCTGCTTTTCAAATATAAAATTGTGTTGTTTAAAAGCAATTTTACTCTGTCCTCCTATTTTGGAAGTGCAGTGGCTATGTGCAAGTCCCTCACAGGATGGAGTACTCAAAAATGCTTTTGGATCCAAAGCTATAGCAGTTTGGATCTGTGCCAGGCTGTTTCTAGTAGTTAATTGGAGTGAAAATGCTTTTAGTATTCTCACTACTCCCAGTCTGAGAGCATGCTGATCTGAGTCCAGCCATCAGGTGGAGTAAATGTGCTTTGTTGTTTTATTGTCTAGGGAACTGTACAGAAAGAGAAACACTCAACTCTGCAAAGGTTTTTTTTTTCAGTGAGAACATGTGAAGATTGCTGCACCTCTGGAAAGGGAAGAAATTGGGGCTGGGAAGAGAGGAAGCCAGATGAAGGCTTCTAGGAAAGTGGGGAGAGAGGGCACTATCACTTTTATTTCCAGCACTTCTTCTCACTCATTGCCTACCTTGAGTATGCCCCAGCCCCGGACTTGCTACCTGGGAAAAAATCAGGTGGCACAAGGTGATGTGATGTACAAGGAGTAGAGCAAGAGCCACCAAGCCTGAGGTGAAGAAAAGCTTTAGGGCTGAAACTCCTGGTTATTGCCAAGCTAGAGATCTCTAAGCAGTAATTTAGGTACCTGAGGGGGTCTAACTGAGCGAAGCAGTCTGTATAGATACAGCAAATTCTCCTCTGATTCCTTCCTCAGTCTGATAAGTCTCTGTACTGCTGTGTCTCCATTTCTGTGGTGGTGCAGTGTATCCAGGTGTCGGGGCCCTGGGTGCACTGATAAGTCTTAATGGCTCTGAGCAGTTCAGGGGCCCAGGAGTACCATTTCAGCTCAGCTCTGAGCCTCCGCTCCTGAGTTAAGCCGTGGGAGTTGCTGATCCCCCACCTCAGCCATGTCTGTGCCTGCCTAAGGACCCCAAAGATCAAGGCCCAGATGTGGACTGACTTCCTGGGTTAACCTCACACCTGCCTTGTCACCATGGTCCTGTCTGCTGATCTGGGCTTCTGGTTGAACCCGGCCATGATCTATGGGCCTGCCCTGCTCACCTTGCTCGGGTACTGTAGGATGGGGCCCTGGCTGGCAAGTCCCCTGCCCTGCCAGCCATGGGATCTCCCTTGCCTCCCCTCCCTTAGGGAGCAACCAGACCTCATTGCTCCCTGACACCAGGGACCTGACGAAGACGGGGGGTTCCAATTCCTGCTGAAGACAGCAGTAGGACCAAGGACAGTAAAACTTGCAACCTTTCCATGTTGGTATCAAATTAAGAAACCCCAAAAGTTGGTGAACAGATCTGCCGATCTCCTCTCTGTTCTTGTTCAGCAGTTTTGTTTCACTGACATATGGCCTTCCTCCTCTTGTTTGCCAAGCATGATGTCAGCCGAGTCCTGAGCTGGCATCAGATGGCCTCTGTTTGGACTAGTTCAGCTTCTTATCTTGTAAGCGAAAGTTAATGTAGTGGAGTTACTTGGACTTGATGAGCAATGACGTAGGCACTGGCCAGTGGATGTGGCCTTGTAAGTGGCCCGTCTGTGATCTCTGCACTAGGGATTTCCGTTCTCTATGTTCCAGAAAACCAGCTTAAACAAAACAGCTGACGCAGGTGAGACATGAATGGATGGTGCAACTACAAAACAGTTATAAACTGCTTCCTCAGAAACCCGAGAATTCTATCTCATTGGGCATTTATTATTCTGAGCATTTAACTTGACTCAAGTTCATTGGCCAGTTGCTTCATGTTTAAGGTTTGCTGTACAGTAGCTGTACTGCTGCTAGTATTTATGACAAGAATTTCTCTTAAGATCAAGAAGATGTCCTTAAAGCAGCTAGTATCTAGACAGTAGCAGATTTTTGTCTCTGACTTGTGTAAGAAGCTGTTTCACTAGAATAGCAGCAATTCTGCACTAAAAATCTGATAGCTCCGTTTATGAAATGGGCACCCTGGATGCAAGATAGGAACAACAAATCCAAGAGACACATGGTGCTCCCTGATGCCTGGGCAGGCTGCTAAATCATGACCTATGGGAAAGCATCAAAGCCTAACCTGAGACAAATGCAGTTCCTGCAGTGTTGATGGTAATACATTGCTTCATTCCTTCCTAGATCTCCTTGGTCTTGATTTCAGGCTCCAGAGTTGAGTTGTTTTGACTCTGACATTTAGTCCTCAGTTCATGAGTTTTTCTTCATCTTTTAGGGAAGTAATAGCTTTCAAAGGCAAAATTCCATAGGCTTTGCTTTAATGTTTGGATTGCTTCAGGTCTTGTTGGAGTTTGTCCTCCTAAATCTCATCAGGTTGTATGTTCATAGCCCTTCAGTTAATTGATGTCCTCTTTCTAGATCAGTTCTGTCCAGATTTCCTTTGAATGCCATCCTTAATTTGTGTGGAACTCATCTAATCAATCTGTGCAGCTGTGATCCACTTCCCTGATGATCAAAAGCACGTATGTTTTTCTACAACTCCTGTAATTGAAGAAGACTCTCTCATGTTTCTCTAATCTTGTTTTCTAATAGCATATAACAACAAAGCAATGTACTGTAAATCAGAAAGAGCAATTGGCTCTGTGTATTATGGTTAAAATGAATTACTTTGCTGATCTTCCTCCAAGCAAGGAGAAATAGGTTTTCTCTTTTCTACTTAATGGAGGTTTTCTACAGCCAGGTACTAAGTTTCCGGTTCCCTAAAACTTTCTCAAGTGGAGCCTGTTCTATCCCCTTTGTCTGGGTGAGACTAATTGCATAAAAATACAGTGATGTTTCTGTTGCAAAGGTGTAGTCATTCATTTGTAGCCAAGGAAATACCTACTTCTGAAACTTCAGATTGCACTGAACCTGACATGTTCCTTGTTCTTGTTGAAAGTAGTTTGTGTTCTAGTACACTGGCCACTATCATCTCCAGATGTTTTGGGGTCACTGGCTTCATAAGGTGATGGTTTGTGTGGCTGAGAGAGGACACACATAGTGCATATAAGAAGAAAGCAACACATGTTCCTTTCTGGAAGTGTCATTGGTCCCCATGGAATGCTGGCCTGCCAACAAATCTCTTTCCTGTTTCTCTCAGGAGCAAGAGTGGATGTAACTTTTCATCAGGAGACCATCCCAGCCTACTACTCCAATTCTTGTTAACGCATAGCTTAGCATATCATTGCAGTTGTCTTCATGGGGTAAAGTTCATTTCAGGAAAACAACCTTGTTAGATGTAAACTTCTTGGCACCCAGTGAGGCACCTGAGAGTGTAAAGAGTTGCAAGAGATGGGAAAACTAGCTCAACTGGTATTATACTCATCCTCCTTTGTCAGCGTTTGGGATGGTGAGGCTTGTAGGGCTGATGGTGTCTAGCTGCAGCAGTCCCTCCCTCTGCGAGCTCTGAAGTTTCTGTGTTGGTACAGTTTTGGGCTATGAATAGTCTAATTTCAGAAGTCATTGCCCGTTCTTGGGGGCAAGACCGACCAACCAACCACTCTACTAACTGCTCTACAGTGAGGGGGATGTTGAGTGGGTTAAAAAAACAAAAAAAACCAAAAAAAACCAACAACAACCCACCACAACTTTTTTCCCCCTCTTTCCAAAGATTTTACATTCCCCCATGCCTAAATAATTTACCTAATTCTCCTGGATTGAGAGCCTGACTGGTGCTTTTTCTTTCAGTGTGTTACTTCCCTAGGTGCTGTGCACGTCTCGCTCTATTCCTTAAGCACAGTTTGTACCTAACTTGCCCTGTGTTTGGCTTTCCACAGCAGTTCACCCACACCTCCAAGGGTGCACTTTGAGACATGAAATTTTGAGTGCCAGAAGTCTGTGTTCCCTTCAAACCATTAGGACTCTGTGTAACTTCAAAGTGTGAAATAGAAAATAGTTACCAAAATAAAGGTGATAATGCTTGCTACTTGCTGTCAGTCATTAACTTGGTAACTCTTCTAGAAGGTAAAAGGGTGGTTGTGATTCATTTCACAATGAAGTTGCAGTGTGGTGTAAAAGTAGGCATGTGCTTTCTTGTTAATATGACTGCCTATAACATTACCTCAAAAGATTTTGCTTTTTGCTTGCACAGGAAAACGAGACTATTTCTTTTTTGGTACTTTATTTGTGTTATACCGGGTACGTAAGCAAGATGTGCTATTCAAAAGGAGTTCTTGTTCTCTTGAGGTTATAAAAGCCTCCAGAAGAGGCTCTTGATCTTGTTATGTGTTATCAAGCATATAGCAAGTGTATTAATATCAGTGTGAAATGGCTCTTCATAAAACTAATACTTGAATTAAATCTGAACTAGTTTGTCTTACTCTTTGCTACCTTTGTGTAGTGTGCATTTGGTTAATCAGCTTTAAACAAGAAAGCACTGTAAGCCCTTGAACTGTGTTACTATTTACAATCTTTATTTTCCATCTGAGTGCTAACGTAAGACAGTCCTATTAATTCAAAATTAAGCATGGTGTTTTTGCAGTGTGATCTTGGAGTACCCTCCCTGTTTTAATGCTAGTGGTGATAAATGCAAATTTACCTGGTTAATAAGATGGTGTGACTTATTCTTTTGGTATAGATATCCCTGAAGAAGAGGCCAGATACTGGACCAGAAAATTAGAACAAATAAATTCACTGGGAGATGATAAGGTAAATACTTAAATTGAAAAATGAATGCAGCCCTGAATGCCTTTATAACTTGCTTTTATTTTTTTTTTGTATTGGAACCCTGTTATTAAGGTACCTGCTAAATCTTCATCACTTAGTCTTCCATCAACTGTTCACAGAACTGTTTTCTGAAGTGTACTGTTAGTGTTATGGAGAGGAATGTTTTCCGTATGCTGGAAGTGCTCAAATGATAACTGTTTTGTTAATGTGCATACACTCAAAGGAAAGGTAATATCATGCTTTACTTCACAAGACAGGGGAACCATTTTGACAAGCTGTGGTAGGTTCTCTTCATTTGAGAAATCAAGTAAAGACAGACTTGTTTCTGGGAAGAAGACAAAGCAAGATACTGAATCTTTCTTGGAACTGAGGACTGTTGGAGCTGTTAGCTTTTATCCTAATCCAGTTGTTAATGGCTCAGTTTATTAATCTTGTGTTAGTATACCTGCTAGCTATGGCTTTGGTTTCCTGTTTTTTCCAGTATATTTGTCTGAACGGCTATAAACGAAAAGGTTGTGGTTTGGTTTGTTTTGTTTTTTTTTTTTTTTTTTTTTTTTTTTTTTCTGATAACAATGGTATGATTAAAACTTTTCTTGACAATTCATATAGTTTGCAAAATAAGATTTTACATATTAATGCTTGTACTAGAAGTTTAGCATTTTTTTTTTTTTTTTAAAAAAAAACCCCTATTGTGTTGGTGTCAACATCATTGAGTAAGAACGTGGTGCTTGATTAAATTCTTAGTATGTCTCTTTCTGTAGCAAAATAACTTGCACAATGTTCTGCTGGTGACTTTAGCCAGTTTTTGTTCTGGGATCATTCATGTATTCCTTTCCACTCCTTATGTGAGTCATTGAGTTTACCGTGCAGGTGGAGGTATTTAAGGTTGGTTTTCTTTTTGACTGAGGAGAGACCAGCGTTTGGGTGGCTAAAAACATAACTGCTTGAGGGCAACCTCTCCTGCCTCCCTGGAAGTTTGAGAACGCCTTGGAGTTCGTGACAAGTTGAGTGGGTGATTTGGGCTGTGGTGTCTCCCGTGGGCTGCAGAGCGGTCTGCGGCAGGTAGTCCGTGAAGCATAGGTGCCCTCTAGTGCTTCACTGAACCGGTGCTGGCTGAAAGGGGTCCGGAGCTTTGCGAGGCTCCCCTGTCCCTGGAGTGCCATCCCTGTGCGTGCGAAGTGCATGCTTTTATCAAATACTATGCCTGCATTTGTGACCTGATGATCTCAGATTTATCATGGATGTTCCCTGTCACCAGTGAGAAAATGAAAAAATGTAAGAATACCTATACCAGACCGAAGGCTTATCTTGCCCTATGTCTGACAGCCACCCAGAGTGGGGACTCTATCTTCCTTGCCCATTCCCCTGATTTGCAGTGACTTGCAGCCCAGGAACTTCCAGACCCAGAGACAGCTTCTTTGTGTTTAACAAGACTCGATGGGATTTTTCTTCTGTGGATGTCAGTTGCCTTTTGAATGCGCTCAGGCCAGTTATGTTGTAGCAAAGGAATTCAGCACCTTAACTGAGCATTGCCTGAAGGAATACCTTATTTGCTCTGAGCAAACAAACCCTGTGTTGTGAAACCAGCTGGAGGCAGGTTTAGTTGGAGAAATTGAATGACTGATCCTCATTCACCCACTCTGTGCCACTCGGCTTTACAGACCTGGCTTTTGGGCTGCAGAATCCTAGTCTACATCGAGGTATTTAGTACAGGACAACTTTGTGCCTTCATGTTCTTTTCTATACATTAAGTTCAGCTATCTCCATTTGAGACGATGAATGAAGGATCTAAATTTGCCCAACAGTGTTCCAGAAGCAGGTTCATTTGGAGTTTATATTGTGTCGTAAAAATGCTTTCCACTCTGTATTCCTACAATTAATACTCCATTTTGGTTTTTGGGACTGCTGATGGACATTGGGCTGGTGTCTTAAAGGCCAAGCTACTGCCATTTTTGGATCTCTGAGTATAACAATACAGAACCCATTGCTGCCCTGTGCTGCTGAAATTGCTCACCAACAGATTTCCACCACTTTCGTCAACCAGTCAGTGCTGTGAGATCCAGCAGTTCTTGTTCTCACAGTCCTCAGTGAATTGGCAGTTTGCTGATGATAAGACTAACCAGCTTTCAGGATCACTTGTGCATTTTAAATAGCACAGATCAGAAGACAGCCACGGCAGAAGCCTTCAGGTTGTCACCTTCCATGTGATGAACTGGTCATTAATCCTTACCAAATCCAAGGAGAGGGCTGTATGGTGGCTCTGTTTCACGCAGATTGCAGCACCAGGTTGCTAAGGTTGGACCTTTGTCATCGGACCTTTTTTTCCTAGCGAAGACTGTTCTTGTTATTTTGCACAATTGTCCTGATTTTCTAGTATCCCTGTGTAATACAAGACAGAGGAGAATGACTAAATAAAACCACTGGTATTCCCCTAGGGAACGCTTTGATGTTGTAACAAACAGCTTTGTAAAACGTCAAAGCTGGCTAATTGAAATATCTCTTATGTCCTCTAATTTAGTATTAAATGAGATGAAAAATTCTTCATTTTGTGTGTACAGTGGATCACAGAAGAGTTTGTAAGTGTCAGCTGGCAAACACTGTGTTACTGCCCTGCCGGGCACACTAATTATCAAACCACGTCAGTCTCCTACTGCAGTGTTGCTGTCAGCCCACGTGAGATTTGAAGTGTCGAAGCCATACTTGAGTGTCTTAACCATAAATGGGCTTATACTGTGTCCTGAGCTCCCTGTCACTGTGGCATTGTGGTGTAGAGAATGAGTTCTTTAAGATGTCTGATTTGAGGTCTCAGAAGTGAGAACAGGGCCTGTGCTTGTAGTAAAGTAGACTTCCCCTTAACCAGATGTTCACTCTTTAGTACCTGTTTTCAGCATGAAGAGAGAGATGTATGGGAATGTGGCTGAATATGGTTATGAAGGAGAATATTTAATAGTTTTATGCTACCAGGGATGTTTTCTCATATCTGTGGCATGCTATTCTCTGAAAGCTGTTTCATAAAGTTACCGTTTGCTTTCTTACCAGTCTGTGTTCGTTCTTTTTTTGTTCTCCTTTAGTATTCCTTTCAGGAGGAAGTCCAGAATAAACCATTGCCCAGTGCTGCCTCCCAGTGTTGTAAGTTACTTTATTTCTTCTCAGTACTTTTTTCCTCTTTCAATGTACTTTATTTCCTTCTCTTGTAAGTTATCAAATGATGGTACACCTGAACAATATGTTCTTGTTAGAAGTACTTAAATCTCCATGAAGCCAGTAACTTTTGTCAGTTATGGAAAACAGTGCCCCTCAAAATATTGGTGTAAAGTTTCTGATTCTAGAAAGTGAAGTCAAGCGTTGAGTCTTTAACCTGTTTGTGTCCTCGTGCAATAGGAACACAAAATGTGTTCGAAGTCCCCTAGATCATCAGAGCTCTAATATCGATGCAAGTAGAAAATGCTGAGGTTTTTTATGTAACTAAGTCAGGCTATGTTCTCTCTAAATATGTGTTGAATATTGTTTTTATAACTTTTTAATGAAACTTTAAGAGGAAGAGAATAGATGGAGGCATATACTACTAGTAGCTTTTTAAAATGCACCAGAGGTTTGTGTACTTGATGCCTAATTTCTTTGATACTACTTTTAAATGCTGTGTTGATGGATAAAAAATATCATTACTAATTTCTGCTTATCTCATCTTGCTTTTTTTATGCTTCTGAAAACATGGATAGAAAAATAACCTAGGACATACTGTATCTGATCTGCAAAATTAGATTTCTGAGACACTACCTTTAACGTACGATAGATGAAAGCTCAATGATGTCTCTTATGAAAGTCTTATCTACTTTTGGCAACAACATTAATAAAATTCAAGTCTCATAATTTAAACAAATCTTTTATCCTCTACTTCAAATCCTGTAAGATGTGCATATTACACTTTGCAGGCTGTTTATCCATTAGGCTGATTATAGGATCTCTAAGAAACTGTTAATGTTAGGAAATATTAATTACTGTTTACCTTTTTTGAGTAGCATTAATTTATCTATATGGTGTTATCTTAAAACTATCTTCAAGAAAACATGGACATTAACCAATTGCCTAGGAAATCTGAATGTGTTGTTTAGCTGGAACATGTACAAAGCTATATGAAAGTATTCTGGCAGTGGTACTCTAGGTAACAACGAATATGTCCTCCCTTTTTTCAAAAAGAGTGTATGTAAAGAATAAAGCACTTTTTTCTTTGTTTTTAGTCAGAGGGTACAACTGCTTTGTAAAGCCTACAAATAAGAAACATTGAAGAAACTAGTACTTGACTAAATCATACTAGCATAGTTTGCAGAACCGCTAATGTCAAAAGATCTGAGGAAAATAATCTGATATGAAGTGTCCAAGAAATGAATGTGTTGTTTGCTGAAATGAGTTTCCTGGCTATGTGCCTTGGACTATGCTTTTGTTCGAGAGAGGCTGGTTTGACCGACTCCTCTAAGTATTGGGATGTATGGGTACATTAGGAAGAATGCTTTTGTGTATGGAAAGGAGCTGCATGTGTGCCCACAGCATGGTGCTTTTGCATCCTCAAGCTCTTGTAGCCAGTTTCTTCCCTGGAGGACCAGCTCAGCTCTTGCAAATAGAAATAGTAGAGAGTAAAGCTGCAGCTGCCCTTTTTGTGTTGCCTGTTAACAGTCTGCATCTTGTTAGAAAGTGACCTTTTGCAATAATTAATTGAAGGCCCCTGGTTTGAAGAATTAATATCACATAAGAATTAATTTAGTAGTTCATGGGATTAAAATAGTCATTAGAATTGATGTTAAATATTTAAGAGCAGTATGTGGTTAATGTATTTAAGAATTTTCTAGTAATTCAATAAAGCTTGTGGCACTGCATGTACTTTGGCTTATCTACTGCCTGCAAGTATGCAACATCTATGAATATCTAATTATTTTCATGGACAAAATATAAACTAGACGTTTAATGTAGAAGTACTTTTGAGAAATGAGCTCTGCCTGTGTCAGTATCTGCATAAGAATTGCAAGCTTGCCTGAGTGTAGCATAGTCCTTTGGAACCTGAGAATTCAACCCAGAAGATTGGATTGATTGCCTCTGTTGAAAGCTGACCTGACCTTTGCGTATGACGCAGGAGCTCAGCACCCTTTTACATAGGAGCAGGGTGAGTGTCCTTCCCTAACCTAAACCATGTTGATTACGGAGTGTTCTTACTTACCATGTGGGTAAATAATTGAGAAATACATTTTTAGATATCATAAAAATATCCCCAAGAACATCTGTAAGACTCATCCAGTTTTTCATCATGATGATGTTCTAGATGAGATGTGACCACTACTGGGGGAAGGACACAATCTGCTGGACAACAGACTAGTTATCTAGAAGGAGCAAAAATGCTCCTGAGTGTGAGTAGGTTTTGCTCCACGAGAATATCTCCCCAAATCCTAAAAAATACGATGTTATCTTCAAATCTGTTGCACTGTAGAGCAAAAGCACAGCAAAACATCCCATATAGCTTGCATGTCAAGAAATAGTGGTATAACTGCACATGCCACTAATGCAGCTTTCAGAAGACTCTTCTGGCTTCTTTGTTCTAGCTAGAGAAAATCCTACTCCAGCAGGCAGGGTCAAGTTCATTAAATGGGGAAATACACATCCTTACGTGTTAAAATTAGAGTGTATTTCTGCCCTGTTCTGCTTCTGTGTTTTCTGTACATGTCTGGTCCCTTTCTCAAACCACCTTTTCTCATGGGTGTTTCTCCATCTCCTACATGGGTGCAACTTGTTCTTTTATCTCCCCTGATTAGGGAGGGGGAGAAGGATGGAGCAAGGTGTGAGAGAAGAAAGCTGGGCCTTGTCTGAATGCCAGCATCTGATCTGTGGGGGGTGGGTTTTCATCTCTGGTCACGGGTGGGCTGCTGCCTTGGCATGGTGCCATGGGAAATCTCAGGCCATACTAGATGCTCTAATTTTTCCAGAGGTTATGAAGGCTTCAGGCCCACTGTCAGAGTCTCAGATGCTGCTTTATTCTTAGAAGAGTCTGACCCGTGGTTTCTGAGGTAATGTGGGCTTCAGGCTTCCTACCTGTTCTTAGATGAAGCAGGTGAGTCTGTTCTTGTACATGCAGTTCCTTCTAAACCCTACCGATTTTGTCACTTCCTGCCTCTTCCTTCATCATACTTAACCGTTTCATTTTTACCTCCCAACTTCTGTGCTTCCCTATGTATTTTTCCTGCCCCAGAAAGATCATGTGTTTCCAATTGATTTAATTTTCAGTGATCCCAAGCAATAAGCAAAGCACTATAGTACCCATGGATCCAGTTTTGTTTGCAATTTCTATTAAATATAATGATAATTCTTAATTTCCTGATACCTCATTGTTGGATAACTGCGGTATCCTCATATTGGCTTTTACCCACAACCTGAAATTGAATGTAAATTAAAAACAAAGCAAGCTTTTATCGTCTGGAAATTCACTTTAAATGAAGCAGATTGGAAAAAAGTTACTTGATTACATTGGCATTCATCGAGTCAATGAGCTCTAAGTTATTTATTGTGGTAGGAATAGATTTATTTTTCTTTTATGCACAAGATAATTTCTGGCAACATGAAAGTCCATTATAATCCATAAGTGAGTCACTCAGTATTTTAAATGCAGCTCTGACTTGGAGCCAGACACCATGCAAACTGGGATGAGAAAGGTGTTCTATATCTTTGCGGAAAAGATTTGGCAGTCTTAGTTAATATCAACTACTGTAAATACTGCCCTATACCTTTTGTTAGGGAGTTTACGAATCTGGAAGAGAGCAGGTGTGTTCAGTATGATTCTCAGAAAAGATAACCTAAGTACCACTGAATCAACCAGTTACGTCTGTTCTGTCTGTTCTCTTATCTTTGAGTGATAATCTTTCTGAGAATGCTTTATCCTCCCTTCTGTGCGTGTTTTTTCTTTTCCTTCCACTTCCTTGAGTCTGTGGTATTGCTCTATTCACAGTAAGACCCCAGTAGAGAACAGTGCACCACAGTTCTGTCTTGCATATTTTTAGCTCTGTAAAATCGCTGTCTACCAGGGCTGTGGGGTTTGCTTTTTATTGTGGGTTGGGTTTTTGTGGGTGTTTTTTGTTGGTTTTGGTTTTATTTTTTTTTTCCTTGAAGAACACAAATTTATTGATTGGCTCTGGACTGTGAGTTGGTGCAACAAGGAAAGAAATAACTTTTCTGATACGTGTATACCAGCAAAAAGAACCAAAGGTAGCCTGTGCTTGGTCTGCCAGCAGTTGAGAGAGAAAGGAGCAAGATAACATCTTATCCAGGAGGATGAGAAGGAATGCTGTCTAAACGCTATCTGGGATGTGTTTGTGTGTCTGTGCACGTGCATGCAGGAAAAAAAATGCTACCGCTTTCTTGTAGATACATAAGCAGCCTTTTAACTACTTAAAAGCTGGCAAAATATTTTATACACATTATAGGAATAGATGTCATTCCATGCCCAATCAGTTTGTTGTATTGACCCTCCTTTCCCACTAATATTTGAACAAATCTATTTTTCTGCAAAATGTGTAAGGCAAAATTGTGTTAGTATCTGTGGATTCCGTACTATTTCAAAAATACCAAAGGCTGACTTTGAGCTGTTTCATTCCTGATGCCCATTAGTTGTCTTTTTAGGAGCTCACATTCCACTGATGAATCGGGAGGCTTGTAGGTTTCTCTGCATAGACTGACTCTAGTGCTGAGATTATGGTGCTTACTGTAGCACTGATGAGGAGCTTTGCTGAAAAGCCACATGCCTTTCCTGCCCCGACTCCCCAGCAAGCCCTGATAAAATCCACACTGATTTTGTGTTTAGGGTGCTGCACTGTGAATACTAGTATCTTTACGATGCCGTTAATGTGCCATTGGACTGGAGCTGTTGAACCTCGCTGCTAGGATTTCCACAGCACGGGTGGTACGGTTCCAGCAGAACTGGTGTCTCCAAGTGCAGAGATCTGGGCGGGCTCTGGGTCCAAGGTAGCTGGGTAAAGCTCTTGCTTGAAGAGCTTGGTTGGCAGGATATGCATTGCAGCCTGTTTTCGTGGAATGAAGTCATAGCCACCCAAGGTGACGTGTGCGCTCGTTTGAGCGTGCCATCTTGTGCTGTTATGGAATCCTGTAGCCTATTGTAGTCAAAAATGATGTCGGCTGCAATCCACCACTGTTCAACTGGGTGAACTGACCCTGTGGCAGCAAGTGTGCAGAAATGACGTCCTATTAAGAGATTTTTTTTTTTTTCCTCTTTGTTAACAATATTTAAAAAAAAAACCCAAAACTAAAACCAAACAAAAACACCCAAACCAAACAACCTGCTATACCAGGCTCTCAAGGGTAGGCAGGCCCTTTAAGCATGGCCATGTTTTTAAGCAGGCCACAACTTGACCATCATATTTGTTCATAGAGGTGGATAATCTGTAATAGTGCAGTGGCAGGCAGCACAGTTGGTTGCAGTTGCTGGGAGGTGGTACTGTTGTCCTTGTAGAGATTTATGCTATATGTCTAGATACTTGCTGGATTTTTTTTCTGGTTGCCAGCCTGCTTCTGCACTTAGAAACAACAGAGGTCAGCAGCTACCTACAGCATCTCTAGACCAGGCCAGTTTGGGAAGAGTAAGGAAGAGTTCAATGATTATTTTGCCCTTCTTAAGTGTAGGTGATGCTTAAGATCCTGCTGTAGTCATTGAAAAGCTGTGCTGTAATGAGTAAAGCTACTAGCCATAGTGCAAATCGTAAACCTTAACAACTGTCCTCAAACAAAAAATGTTCAGTGTAAGTGTAATTCAAAACAGGACACAAGAATGACACTAAATCTACTTTGTTAGTTGTTTGTTTGTGATTTTTTTAGTTGTTTGTTTGTGGTTTTTTTTTTTGGTTTTTTTTTGTTTTTTTGTTTTTTTTTTTTTTTCCCCTAGACTAGGTGCTGTATTCTGAAAGATGTTGACAAGGAAATAAAGCTTGCACTTATAAATAAGCCTCATACCTAAAGCTCTTCCTGAAACGCTGAACACTGATGCTGACATGTGTCCCTATCAAAAAAGATCAAAAAAAAGTAAATGCTTGGTTAATCGCTCTAGATTTCGTAATTTTAGTGCTCTTCGTGAATGCTTTTTTTTTCCTGGTGGGGATTTTTTTTTCTTAAGGAGTCTGAAACTTTATTAGTCATCCTTTAATGTCATAGCAATAACAGAAAATTAATTTGAATTTTGTTACCACAGTGGAATATAACCTTTTTAAAAATAGATTAAAGATTTTAAACTGGTAGAAAAAGTACTGCTCAGCCTTATACACAGCCATAAATGTGTCCTTGAACAAAGAAGCCTGTACTGAAAGTCTGAGATTGAAAATCAGAAGAAAAAAAGGCACCAAATCTTTTATCTCATCTTCTGTAGAACATTACATTCCTCTTTACCATTATACATATATGTAATGTTAGATGATCCACCAGATTCCAAATTTGTGTATCATAGAATCATAGAATGGTCTGGGT
>KL280766.1:0-44007 GCA_000699545.1 Podiceps cristatus | reverse complement strand
GACAAATTCATGTCACCAGGAGATGAGGCAATCACGTTCTTGGGAGCGGGCTGCCATCCCTGGATGACGTGGTTTCCCACGTGGTGTTTACCAGTGCAGCGGGACTTGCAAGCCACTATTGTTTCTTTGTTATGAACATTGTTTACGGGGGCTCAGGCAGTGCAAGTCCGGTGCCAGGCGCTGGTGAAAAGGGAAATGTGCTCATCAGTTTGGGATAAATCCTTCCACTTAGCTCTGGGAAAAGGGAGAGCAGAGAGACGCTCCCACTGCTGGAAGGTGTCGTGCTGTGACTCGTCCAACACACCTGGTTTGTTTTGAAAACCGCAGGAGGGTCGGTGATCAGTCGTCCCTCCAGTGTGCCCTGGGTCCTGCTGTAATATCTGGTGTCCCCTCGGAGACCCCGCGAAGCATCTGTGGTTCGCAGGAGGTCAGGTTAGGTGGCAGGGATGCGAGTGTGAGATTTCGGTCAGCGGAGGTATTCCTTCTGAATATGTGTACAACCAGCTGCAGCCGGTGCTGTTCTTTAGGCTGCACTTTGGGTGACATTAGGAGAAGAGCAGCTCAAGTTCTTAGTGATACTGACTTTTAATAACCAGATGCATCTCCTGGCTTTTATTTATTTGTATCATCTAGTACCAGAATCTTCTTGCTTCATGGCACTTGAAATATCAATATTGCATAAATGTTCATTTTGGAATTTCTGAACACCAACTTCTTAATACAAATTTCGTGTAACATGTTTTCCCCAGTAGTTGCAAATTGAATTGACATCCTGTTAGTCACCTCACCACCCAAAAGAAGCGGGCTTTTGGTCATCAAGTCTTTCATTCTCATTCGCCTGCTTGAAGGTCCCATACAAAATGGTTCAGGTGGATTCAGTGTGGCACTGCAGGGTGCTGTGCTGCTTACAGGTGCGCAGTTCGGCCTGCCTCTGCTAACGGGGGGCACAAGACTGGGTAGCAGATCCAGGAGGGGTGGGTAACTGGGGTCTTGGGGCTTGTAGGGGACCCCCAGCTGGGGACACGCAGCCATTGCCATGTGGGATCTGATGCAGGGGGTGTTCCTGCAAGGACGGAGCAGTGACGTGGGGAGGGGGTACTGTGTGCCATCGCTTCTCTGTCCCTGGCAGGTTGTCACTGTTCACAAGAAGAGGAAGAGGACACAGCCCCTGTGGGACTGGGCTCGTGGGAGTGATGGGCTCCTCAGGGCCAGGCTCAAGTTGCCTCCCAGGGGTGACCTGGAAGACAGGGGGAGGGAGGGGAGTCTGGTGCCTGTCCCTCTCCCCTTGCCCACTCTGCTGGCTGCTGACTTCCCCACCAAACCAGGTGCCAGGCTGCAAAGGGGCTTCAGTCCCTTCCCCTGCAGCTGGCGTTCACAGGGGGCAGAGGGGATTTGGGACAGGACCTGGGTCCTGTTCCACAGCACTGAATAGCATGGCAGAGACATGAGAGCAGTATTGCTGCTTTCAGTCCCGAGCAATGTGCGTGGTCGCTGACTCTCTCCTGCGTGTCTGTCTGTGCATCCTCAGGGCCAAGGAGATCTCCTGAAGAATGCCAAGAACGAAGCCCTGGAGAACATGAAGCAGATCCAGCTGGCGTGCCTGTCATGTGGACTGAGCAAAACTGGAAGTGGGCACATGGACGCCAAGTCAAAGCGGTGTCTGGAGGCAATACAGGAGAAGGATACCGGAGATGAGAACGGGAGGCTGTGAGGGGAGGCAGAGCTGTCGCATTTGTCACAGATTTCAATAACTATGAACTATTTTTTTAAAGATTTTTTTAATGCCCTCTACAGGGTGTTGGTAGTATTAAAATCCTCACAATGTCAGTATTTTAATGCAGTTAATTTATCTAAGTTAAACTCTGGTAGTGAGATTTCTAATGAAGCCAAGCTGTCTGTATGCAAGTGCGTGTGTGTGTGCGCACATGCAAATCCTGTAGACGCCCTTTCATGCATTACATTAGCCATTTGCTAATTTATTCCTTTGTCATCTTTGAACAGGCCTGTTCATTCTGAAGATCAAAACAAATAGAGAGTACTTGTATCAGTTTTGTGCTTTATTTTACTCTCCAGCTTTTATCATTTAACTTATAGGTTACATTACCGCTATGCTGTTTAAACAAGCAAACAAAATACAACAACAAATGTCACCGACAGATGTTTTTGTGAGGGCAAACCTGGTGGTTTGCTGCAGATCCTGAACGTGATTTTTAATGAACAATTCAAACCAAGTAAACAAGATGGTCAGAGTTGCTGGATAGATTATGATTAGATTTGAGGTCCACATTTCACTGAATTTTAGCAAACTGCTCTTCAGGATACAGCCAGATAGCATGTACTAACGTAAGAACTAGCTGATTTATTTCATTCCAGTAAATCATTGCTGCCTTGTAGATCTGCAAGACAGCTACAGTCTTTGCTGATAGGCATTAACTCGTGTAGTAATGAACATAGCTAGTCAGCCCCGTAGTTACGAGGAGAGCTGTGAATATCCTGTGGTGATCATGAACCCTGAAGGTGACCTTCAGGCCATTCTGAAACACCCAGCGGTGCCAGTATTGGAAGGAAGGTTTTACAGCTTCCACAAACTGTGAGATTTACTGCAAGAGATGTGAGAGGTCAGATCTTGCTTGCCGCCTTCTGCTTAGATGTTGAAGTCAATTGGATGAAGCAAGCGGCATCTGGCCTTACGTTGTTGTGATTAAGAATCGTGCTGTGCTAGAAATTTGAAGGAAGGCTGCAGGGCTGCTACAGATACAGTGTAGAGAAACAGGGGAACAAACAGGGTACCAGCGTTTTTGTGCAGCAGTTACAAATATCCTGACACGTCATATGTTTAGGGTAGTTCTGAGAATTAGATGCCTCCTTGTCCCACTGTAGGAAGGAGACGGAGAATGTCACAAAGCAATGCGTCCTCCTCCCTCCCAGTGTCCAGCCCATGTATACTCACAACATTCATTTCAATTGTTTAATTACTGTGCTTGAGTGTAGTATTTGTGTTACCTTTAACAGGACTAAATGTTTTATGGTTATAAAAAGACTATATTTATTTAAAGCATTGCTTTTATTTTGAAAAGCTACTTTTTAAATTAATTTGATTAACAAATATGCTAATTTTCTGAACTTAACAAAAGTAATGGCTGAAAGTTTGACCATTGGAGAATCTTATATAGGTATTGTGTTAAGTTATTTTGACTTCTTAATAACACTATTATGTTCATGTTGCACATTACTGAGAGAGTAAAGCTATGAAACAACTTTGACCCATGTTGTTAAAGTGATTTAACACAGAAGGTAACCAGTGAGACTTGGATAAAGGTGGGTTAGAGAGGGTAAGTTGCTCGAGAGAAGATCCTGCTCTAACAGGAACTGTATTATTGCAAAGGTTATCACTCAGATGCCTTAGATGCCTTAAATACCATTTCAGTAAAACTTGCCGTACTTGTTCAGATCCAGCCCTAAGTCCTCTGTTTATCTCTCCATTAGATCCTCCTTTGTTGAGGTCTGGAGAAGGGTGTCGTTCATGTTTTGGGCAAAGCATAAAGCCTAGATCAATGGTGTGAGTGTGCATGTTCACGTTTTGCCCTCCTAGGTTACCTTCCTGATTTCATCATAAGTCGTGTTTATATGAAAAACAGCACTGGGCCTTCAGTATTTACAGTTAGGGATGATGGAAACTTAACCTAACTCCGCCAGCTGTGAAGGATCAGCCCTCAGAAAGCATCTCTTGGGAGAGGTTGCTTCGGGGAAGGTGAGTGGCTTCATTTAAACAGAAAAATAGCTTGATTTTCTCAATAGGCAAAATGCCTTCCAGTCGTCCTTCCCTCTCTGGTGTTATAAACAAATGAACATAAAATTACATAGAGAAGGAAGGGTTTGCTTTCTGAGCTCACATGGAAAGGGGTACCACATAGCTCTCACACCATACGTGTTTGCAGAACCAGGAGATGGTGGTTGAAATCCCATAGCATGCATGCCCCCACCTTTCATGCCATGTTTAGCATTGATGTTCTGTCCTGTGCCAAGGTCATGCTGCATGGCTCACTGTGCCAAAATACAGGGAGCAGAAAACCTCAGCCACCCCAGAGAGCCCCAGGCGACTGGGACTGCGCCTGGTGCTGATGCCCGCAGCCCTGCGGCTGGCGTGGCTTCACTCTCTCCTGCGCCGAGAGGGCTGGTGGCAAAAGCTCATCTCGCCTTCCTTTTGAAGTCACTGGGAGCAGCTGCTAAAGCAGCAGTCAGCCTAATAAAAATTCAGCCTTGAAGGAGAACACGTGGAAAAATCATATCCAGCACTGACAGCAACAACACGTGGGGAACTGAGAGCCTGGCCTTTCGGGAAGGGTTTCGTGACTTCTCGCAGTGGCACAACCACCTTCTCCGGGCCCTGTGCCAGTATGATTTGCCCGTTGTCCCATCTGAAGGGGTGGATATTGTCTGTATCCCTTCTGGGGAAGTGATGTCAGGAAAGGGTTACAGGTATTTACAGTTCTTTATAGTGTGTTTTAGCAACTAGAAATCAGAGAAGCTCTCAGGGACTGGCATGGGGAGGTGTCTGCCAGAGGGAGTACAGGAGTGAATCTACCTGGGTTCTTGTTCCGGCTCTGCCACCGAGTCTATATCTTTACAGTATTTATTTTCCATGTGTCATTCTCTCATCTGTAAGAGAAGACTGATGATGTTTTCCTTCCCAGGCACAGATTAGGTTACAGATTTCTGAAACCCCTTTGAGTGTGCTGGTGCTCTGAGAATGTCCAAGCACTGTGTTTAGGCTGTCCTCTAACACCATTGTCTGCCAAGTCCTCCCGCTGCTGGTGAGCGCAGGTGAGCTGGCGTGTGCGAGGAGGCCTGAGCTGTGACCTGCTCCCCTCTCCCGAGGGCATCGGTTCCTCCAGCGCTCAGGGGTATGTTGTCCACGTACTTGTGTGTCTGGCCTTTACCAAACCGCACCTTTGGTCAAGCGTGGTGGAGGGGCAGCCACCTCCAAGTGTTAAGTTCCTGCAGATTTCCCAAGCAAAGACAGGGCGGGTGGCTCAGAGAAGCAGCACCTTCCCTTGGGCACGAGGCTGCAGCATCACCTCTACCTGTCTGTTAGGCACCAGGGCCCACGAGAGAGAGGATGCAGAGGTTTCACTTGGATTTTTCTTCCTATGTACACGAAGGAATCCAGCCATGAAGCACGGGAAATGAGGCTGAATTAGTCCAGCTGTTCACACACTTGATTAGTCTGAAATCAGCAGAAATAGTTTTTACGAAATTTCGCATGCTGGCGTGACCAGCAGGACTGACCCTTTCACCCTCCCTCTCCTGAGTTCAGCACAAATTAAAGCACCATGCTGTTCTGATGCTTTTTGTGTATTTTTTCATGCATTTTATTCCCTGTTTTTAAAGGGATAATGCAGCTTCACAGTGCAAACAAGGCAAGAGTTTTGCATGTTCCTCTTTCCGAGATTCATCTCCCAAAATAGATCCTTATCAGATAATTGCATGCACGGAGGGAGCTTTCCTGTATAATAATCCATCTCTTCCATCTATGTGCTCAGACTAAAACATTAGGTCGAGGCCTCCTTGGCCTCCGTCCCACTCTGTAGCAGTAGGTAGCAGCCTCGTGCAGGGAGCTAACTTGGGAAGCTTCAGAAAACAAAAGAGGTGAGGGGGTCACAGAAGCAATCTCTTGCCTCCACTGCTTCTTGTGGAACTGAGTGTGGTGGCCCCGGCTCATATCACAGCAGCAGTAGATGATGTACGTGTTCAATAAATCTGAGACTTATTTCGTGTAAATTGTGCTTAGCAGAGGAAAGGTGATCGTGAAGGATGAAAACACCTGGGCACAGTGACTGCGTGCTTGGGAACAGAGCAAACACTCGGCACTCAAACGCCCTCCCTTGTCAGCTCCTCACCTCCCTGCCAGGCATGAAATTCCGAAGGCTTCCGTAATATTATCCCTGTAATATTGTCTCCAAATTGCCACAGCAAGCACAAGGCGGTATGTTTCCCTGGGCAGCTGGTGAGTACTGCCAGGATGCATTTCCTGGTCTGAAGCAGGTGAGCGCTGTTTGAGACTATTCTGGCACGATCTCTTCGGGTTGCCTTTGTGCAGACTCAGGCTGAGCGGTCTTGCATTTGCTTTCCACAACAGGTCCCTGAAAACTGTTTCCTTTTTAAATCAATGTGGAGGAATATGTGAGTTCAGTAACCGAGATGTGAGCGGCCAGGCCAGAAACGCGATGCAAGCGCTGTCCCACCAGCTGTTCCTCTGCAACAGAGTACTGCGCCAGCATGCCCCTGATCAAACAGGTCATGTCTTAAATGAGGATTTTCTGCTCTTTTTGATTATTTGAAGCAGTTTATGAATAAATTGCTTTTGCAGAAAATATGGAGTAATTTCAAGAAATTGTGCAGAAATCAAAATCTCGGCAGACAGTGCATGAGCAGGAGGCAGTGTTAAGTTTGGCAGCTGTTTGCTGTGCACAGTCCATACCACCCTGCTCTGGAAACCGGAAGAAAAATGAATGATTGCAAAGGCAAGTTTGAGTTATTGATGGTGTTAAAAGTATTTTCCCTGTTAAACTGCACAGCAGGGACTCATTCATTTATTAAGACATAAATATAGTAGGGTTGGGAAGCAACTGTGATACTTGAGGCCAAAAGTGAACACAGAGAGGAGGTGGCATGTCGCGTGCGGTGAGGGATGCTGGGTTGTGGGGACCTGTGGGGTGAGCGTGGGCCGAGAGCCCCCAGGAGGAGCCGTCACCCTCCCCGCAGCAGCGGTGAAGGGCTGTTTGGGCAGGGAGCAGGCTGGTAACAGGTGGGGTTGGTTTCCACCAGCAGAAGTTTGCACAGGCCTTAGTGAGGAATGGGGATGTGGTGGCCATGGGGCTCAGTCCCATCCCGGACCTGTGGATTAGTGGAGCTGCAGGAGAACCCCTCAGGGGCTGGGTCAGTCCGTGGCCACGGCCCCAGGACCTAGAGGCATTCCCACCATCGGAGCCCTCCCGGAACTGGGCAGGTTCTCAGCAGCTGGGGCTGCAGCACTGATGGTGCCGGTTATGAGCAGCTTGTCACTGTGGCCTGGTGGGTAGGAGTGCTGTTCAGTGTGGTTTCTGGCTGCAGGTGCGAATCTGTTTTAAGTGTCATTTCATTAAATCATCTCATTTGACTCTGGCATGAGAAATCACACGATTCACTGATAGGTGCCACCAAGAACATTGTAGGTATTTCTGCTTGCTCAAATGTGTCAGGTGTTATTTCTTCTAAGACAAAACTGATCTTTTTTGATCCAAAAGTATTAGTCCTCAAAGTCAAACTGACTGAACACCTATGGTTCATCCTCAGTCTCTGAATTTAATCAAGAGTTTAGAGTATGGGAAGAGATTGAGTATGCCAGGTGCAGCATTAATTTTGTGTGGCAGCTGAAAATGCAGTTTAATAAGGTACTAGGTATACAGGATAGAGATGAAATTAGAAACGGACAAAGACTGGTATTAGTCTAGCCTGTCTGGAAGCACATGTGGGGAGAATGGAGAAATACAGATGAATTATTTGTATGCTTCCTCAGATAGGGTCTGGTGGACCAGCTACACATAATACAATTAGAAATGAGATACAAATTGTGATTCAGACAGCAGGAGCTGCTATGATTATTTATGATGCTGATGGATGAAAAAGGGTACTGGCAGCAAAGCGCGGCAGGAGTTTTGCAGCTTCACAGTTGCAGCATTAGAGTGCTACGCACAGGGGAGAGGGCGAGCAGCGCTGCCACTCCCCCCTGCACAAAGCAAATAGGCTGAAGTATCAGTTTCTCTGTGTTCTTTGACCAAGTAAATCCCAGAAAGAAGATGGCGAGGTTGTGGGAATCCAGGTTACCCTGTAAAGACACAGGGGCAGAATCTGCTGCTGCTGTTTGCTGAGAGCAGTTTTGTGCTACTAAATGGTTTGAACCCTCATGTCTGCAACACCTAAAGGGACAAGGAGAAGGGTGGCTTTCAGCTCCCCAGACCTTGTGCTCACTGCTTCAGGCATGGGGGTTGGAGGTGGACTGTGGCAGTACCAGGGGGTGACCAGCCAAGAGAATCCCCTGCAGCAAGTGCCAGACACCCCTATTCCCAGTAGAGCAGCCTTCCCAGCAGGAGCAAAGCCACAGGGACAAAACAGAGACCTGTCAGGAGGGTAAAGCGCCACATTTTGATTCGTATGGTACCAACATTGCAACCTGGCCTGATGGGACCATGAAGATAATCTTCAAGGGACTGAAGCAGGCACAAGGACAGCGTCATGAAATTTGGAAGGTCAGCATCGGGGATCCTAGGGTGTCTCTGCTGTTCCTGCATCAGGTTTCAGCCCCTTCAGTGAGGCAAATTAACCTTTTCCCTGGGACTGGCTGCGCTTTTGTAGCACATCATGAATCCTCTATTTCCTTCTCCATTGAAAACAGTTGCACCTTCTCCTGGGAAAGGCAAATTGGTTGTAGGGAGTTCAAAGAACGAAAGCTGAGCAGGTGGCTTCCTAGATTATACACTTTTCTTGGCAAGGGCTACTTCTCTGAGCAACGTGCCTGCCTGCAAGAGAGAAATACAGAGAGCACTGTAATTCCCTGGGATGGGAGCGGTGGCGGCTGGAGAGTGAAGGCTCTGCAGAGTGAAGCTGAAAGGATGAATCTGTTTAACTGCACATCCCATTAAAACAGTCGGCTGGACAGAAAATTGCCTCTAACAGCATCCAGAACGGCTGAGATGTCAGACGGGGATTTAGTGCCATTGCCTGTGTGGCTATGCCTGCCAGAGAGACTCAGTGCGAAGCACAACTGTGCCTCTGCCTCCTGCTGTGGCGGAGGGTCAGCCCTTGTGCGTGAGCAGAGCAGGGCAGTGGGGCCTGGCACCGCACTGCGGGATGGTGCGTGGGCACAGGAGGGCTGCCAGGACGCAGGGTGGCGGGGAGGGAGGTGTGCAGCCTCTGGCCTCAGGCTATATGTTAACAAGTGAATGCCTTCCTCTTGGAGAAGGCACCTCAGTCCTGCAACGTCCCTGCTGAGTGGTTGATTTGTGCCAGATGGCAGGGAAGTAGGCCATGAAATCACCGTTTTTTGTAATGCCCATTCAAGGAGTGGAAAGGTTTGTCCTCTTTTCCTGGAAGGGCTCCTGTGGGACTTCTGGACTCCCAGGGCTGGCACTGTCATTATTTTAGCACTATTGCACCCTGCCATATTTCTGCTTCCCGCATCCACCAGGCGAGGCGGCATGCCCTGAGTGGGCACACAAGGGACATGGAGACAGAAAGTGTTGGGAATCAGCTAATGGGGACCTGAGCTCTGTGGCAGAGCGGGGAACAAAACTTCTCACTGGGAATGCAACACAGCCTTTGCCCTCCCCATGCAGGCCGCAACTCCCCATCCTCTGTGAACCACTAAGTCCAAGGAAAACTTGTGATGGAGGGGTTAAACATTTCTTTGAGACGGATAAGAGATATGATGAGGGATAAAGGTAATTAATGACATCAGTCTGTCTTTTGCATGTCTTTTGCATCAGAATTTTGCATCAGAAATTTTTGAAAGCAGAGTTTAAGCAGGTGTAAGATTAGCCAAGATTAATAAGAATTTCTGTCTGGGAGCCTAAATCTAATGTCTTTCAGTTATTAATCCTTCTTTCAGGTCAACGGATCTTCTTGTATGAAGGAAAATAATATAGGTTATACAAGAGAGTTTGGGGGTTTCACTTGTCATGTGAAAGGGATTTAGAGCTGTTTCCAGCACCTGAACGGCTTCCAATATTCAAGGGAGCCTATACTGTCCTTTCAGAGAAAGCCACAAAGACATCTTCTCTTGTGCTATGCTGATGCGAATAGAGAGTTGCCCAAAATGCTTCAGTTACAGAATTTAACTGGTCCCTTCATATAATGGTATCTGAGCCCATCCTTTAGGACAAGTGCTCATGGGTACTTTTTTTTTTTTTTTTTTTTTCCCCCAGAGATGGTTCTGCCTGGAAACCCTGGTCTGCGTAGCATGAGCACAGGCTGCAATTCAGCAACATCTATGGGTGCTGAGCAACTCCCTTTGCTTCAGTGAAACTACCCTTGTACCACTGCTGATTGGGACAGTTTTCTGCTGAAGAGGAGCACTGAAACCCCAAGATTTCCTGCAACCAAAGCACTTCTGCTCTCCCACCACGGGTGGGACATCCTTACAAAGGGCTCTGCAGTGGCAGAAGTGTGCTGCGAGCTGGGCTACACCAGCTGCATTCGCGCCTTGACTCAGGCTGAGGGGTCCATGTGTGCCCAGCTGCAAGATGTACAGCACAGTCCTTGCTATGAGGCTGCATCTCACCGTCCCTGCTGGTTTTCTTCATCCAGCTTCTTCCAGCTCATGGTTTTCAATGGGTTTTGAGCAAACAGAATTTTTTGGCCATACTGGTGCAGGTTTGTCCTTCTCTGCTGTTTCTTTTGGCCAGGATGAGCAGAGGCCTCCCCAAGGAGCCTCGTGCTTGTTGTTGCTGCTGTGCCACAGTCCTTTACCTTGTCACTGGCTCTGCTCGTGAAAGGTTCCCGTTGAGCTGCGTGCTCCTGGCAGCGCCCAGGACATCAGCAACTGCTGAGCAAAGTGATCATGGGAAGGTTTCCAGTAAGTGTGTCAGGTCTCTTCAGAGAAGAGCCAAAAGCACTTCACATTTCTTCTGTTTTATCATTAACTTCAGGCACTGCAGTGCTCCTGGTCACTGGCTTAAAAATCCTTTAAAGTGCTGGAAGAAAGGGAAAATAAAGCCTTTCCTGTAACGACTTCAGGTGCTGCAGCAGAAGGACAACTGAATTGTTTAGAAAACAACTGCCTCAAAGCCCTGCTTTGCTGGTCTGTCCTTCCTGTCCACACAAGTTTGTGCTCAGAGTGCTCCCTTGGTCTGTGCAGCCTGAGCAGAGGATGGGAAGGCTGTGCCCATCCTCGCAAGCAGGGCCGGTGCTCCTGAGAAAACGATGAAGGCTCTTCCCCTAATGCTTGGGACAGCCCTGAGTGTGTGTGGGGGAGACCAATTATAAGCTGCCACACACAGCTGCATTTAACCATTGTCAGCCTGAGGCTGAGAACGTGTCCGTGTGATAAATGTGTGAGGTTCCACATGTGAGCCTGTGGGTAGTGCAGAGCCTTCATGACTGTGTCCCCTTCCCAGGGGGAGGGAATGAGCCATAGCCTGATGTTCTGTGAACACTCACTTCATGGAAAAGAGGCTTGTTTCAGCCTAGATAAAGCGATCCCCAGCTGACTTGGCTTATCTGAGACGTGTCCTTTCCACGGAGCATACACATAATTTCATTGCATAGGCGTTTACTGGGGCCATTTCTCTATTCATCATACAGGCTTGATTAAATTCTCCTTTTTCCAAGAGCTGAGCTAATGCTGCAGGTGCTCGCACCCTGCAGCAGCCATCAGGCAAAGCCTTCATCTAAACCTCAAGGAGACATATTTGTGTTAACATGTCAAATGACACATTTGTGAAGGGCTACAGTATGAGCATGAGCAACCACTGTGACTCAGCTGGTATGTTGTAACTTAGCTGTCTGTTTGTACCCCAAGAAAAAACATAAATTCAGTTTCCCAGTGGTTGAATGGTGTTAAACATACATGGACAGCTAAAATAGCATAGATTAGAAAGTTAATTAAGATCAGCCTAATTAAGGCTGAAGTAGTGAATATATCCCCAACAGCGTTTCATGCAGTTTAACTAATTTGCCTTAAATGCAGACCTTTAGTTAATGAGACTATATTTCTCGTTTTAAAAGCGCTGAGCTGGAGAACTACCCGTGGATATGGGGCAGCTCCTGGTGGGTTAATGCATGGCTGCTGCTCAGCGATGGAAAACTGGCAGCAAGGTGAGAGAACAGGGCAGTTAACCAAAAAGCTCTGAGGTACAGAAACCCCAGTATGTGAGGCCGTGCTTTGTCATTATAATCCCTCGTGCTTTGGCTGAGCCATATGGCAGTGTTTCCTTCCACAGCTCAGCCCTGGGACACAGGTGATGCCGATCTCCTGCTTGTAAATTAGCTGGTGCGTTGATAAATTGGACGGGAATGTGAGCCACAGCAGATTATTGCACAGTTACTCCTCGGCAGGCGATGCGGTACCGTGCTTGCCTTGCCCAAAGGAAGAAAGGAGCACAGAAGTGCTGGCTGGCAGTCGGGGCCCTCTCAGCATTCACCACCCACCATCCTCCCTGCTCCCGTCCTCTGGAGGAGCTGAGGAGACCCTGCCCAAGCCTGGCCCCCATCGAAGGGCAGCATCTCTCCCTTACAGAAAGGGAACCACTGAGGAGATTGCAGCAGCAAGGACACGGCCTGGGGACCTGAGCCAGCCCATGGTCTTGTCGATGGATGTGACCACGTTGGCCCCTCCATCTCCTCTGGCGCCAGGGTGAGGGCAGTATTCCCCCTGCCTGTGTCAGGTGAACCTGGCTGCTTCCCTCTGGGGAAAAGCTTTTCTTGCCCTCGCCTTGGAGGGAGGCTGGGAGTAGTATAGATGCACCTCAGCCCAGGAAGCCTCGCTCTAGGTTTTGTGGGGAGGCATGTCATTAGGCCTGGAGTTTCTAGGGTTTGTGCATTGTTCAGCCTGGACTGTCTCTGACCTGCTGCTGAGCTGGCAGCCTGTCCTCTGTTTGCACAAGCAGATGAGAGGTTTTCTGTGCTAAGGGAATGCCTCCTGGCCTGGAAGAGGCTGTGCTGTTAATTCCTCTGCTTGGCAAGGCTTCTGCACTCATGTTTTCTTCTGAATCACAGAGTTCAGTGGTGCAAACCACTCTGACACTAACTGAGACTCAGGCAGGCTGGAGAGCACATACCTCATATGTAGGTTAGGTTTTACAATGAGCTCTTTCTATTTTCTGTGTAAGGATAAGTCCCTAGGAATTGTCTTCCACTCTTTCACTCAAATCGTTGGGGCCTATGAATGACTGCTGACTAACAGAGGGTAGATGAGGAGGGACAGGAGTCTCCTGGAGGCCTGGAGCAAGCACAGTATGTTTCCATTTTGGGGGCAAAGACTTTCTGTGCTGTGACTGTGTTGGAAGCAAGGAGTGAATTTTTCACCTTGACTTCCAGATTGTACAGAATGAAGTCTTCCTGGGTGAGGGAAAGCTGAACAAATGTGACTACTTTCAATCAAAGCTGCCTTTTTGTTGTACTTTGATGCAAACATGAAACAAGTTGTACAGCTTTGGCATGATCCTCGGCCTGCTGTTTTTCAATATTTATTTTACATTGTTTCAGATGGATTTCAATGAATATAATTTATTCACCACCCATTTGGCATCTTTATCTGAGCTTAATATTCATCTGTGGCTTTAGTAAAATGAATGTTTCAGACCTTAAATTATGTATGCACTGCAGCACTGCTGGCATCTCAGGCTTAGAGACCTTTGTGCAGTTATTTGAGTCTCACCCGTTTTTTGGTGTGTCCTAGAAAATGATGGGGAACTTTTGCTGTCCCGCCGGAGAGTGGTGCCTGGCTACAGCTGGCTGTGTGCTGTGGGATGTGGATGGGGAGGCTGTCAGAGCTGCCCCCGCACTGAGAGCTCAAGAGCCTCCTCCTTGGACGCCAGCCCCGAGCCCTCTGCTTTCCCCCTTCAGCTGCAGTGGGCAGCACTGCTCCTCTCCCATCTCTGTTTTTCCCGTTGTTGTGGATTTCTCCCTGCTAAGTATTTTCCTGGCCATTCTTTCTGGGGTTTATTCTCCCCTCTCCCTTTCTTCCCTTCTCTGCCCATGAGCATGGTGCAGCTCCCTGGCAGTTGCCATAGAGATAACAGAACCTTATCTCTACCTCTGCTTAAGACCTCCTTTGTAGCTCCCTCTGTAGCTCTGCTGGCTGAGCCAGCCACATCATCCCAGATGTGCTGGCCTACCCTGCTCCCTGCCACATGAGCAGGCTGTCTGCAGACTGACGAGCTGCGTACCCCTGTCCTGGGATGGATGGCTGAGCCGTTATATTGTACTTCAGGCTCCCAGTAAGTCGCACTGATCTGTGCGTAGTGGAGGACACTGAATCTCCAAGTAGCCCCATGGCACGACTGGATCCAATGATCCTGCTGGCCCTTCCCAACTCTGTGCTCCTAAATCTCAACCCACCTGCTGCCTTCAAGCTGCCAGGGATCCCGGTCCTCCTTCTGCGCGATGGCTAGAGTGGCAAGACTGCCAGTGCCTATGAACACCGGGGTGCCGCGAGTGCCTGCTCGCCTGGTGGGATGTGCAGGAGAGAGGCAGGTGGACGAGGAAGGGGTAAGGGACTTCACCGTGGTCAGTCCTTTCATTTCCTGCCCTCCGTGCCCTGGCTGCGACTTCAGGTTGCTGCACCCTGTAGCTGACTCAGTAGCGGTGCTGCGAGATTCACTGCTGGTGGCTGGCTGGGAGATGAGAGGTAACTGGTTTTTCTCCCAATCTAATCTCACACCACAGAGAGAAGAGATCATGTGGAAACTAAGCAAAGTGCTGAGAGTTAGTGTCCTCTGCTGACCTCATGAATATGATTATCTGAAAGGATGACTTTTACTTGGCAGCTTTGTACATGCTGTTCCAGAGCTATTATCTTGTACGTTGATTCAAAATGATCAATATGCCTTCAGGAAGCTTGTCCTAAATCCTTCTGACAAATTATTAATAGAAGTCATTTGAGCAGTCAGACTATTCAGAAAATTTAGATGTTTTACTGTTCAAAAGCTTGGCTGCTAGGAATGCAATATACAAAATATTAATTTTGCTTTACACTTTTCTAAGGAGAATTTCTGACAGAAAAGAAGCTTCACACTTTTGAAGTGCAGTAGAAATAGCAACATGGCCATTCCAAACTCAGCAACTACATTTGATCAGATGCAGACAGGGGTACCTGAAGAACCTGTATTTTCCTCCCATGTTCACAGACATTTAGGGGAAATGTTGTGTCTTTACATGGCAAAAATGAACAGAACAGCAGAGAACTGGAAAGTTCGGGAAAGGGAGTGTATTTGAACAGAGTTTCTCAAGCACCGAAGGATAATACCTGTCCTGCTTCCACCTAAATTGGAATAAAGGAGGGAGATTATGAAATAAGTGATACTCCTGATGTGCAGTACCCATTAACTGTTGGATGTTACAGAAAATACTATCTTTGTCACCTTCAGTAGGGCACAGGGGATTTGACTAGAGGTGGAATCACAGGGAGATGACTCTCTCTTCCCTGCAGAGACTCAGTTGGAAGAGACGCTTTGACAGGGTAAATTAGATGCAGGACAAAGACCTTCTGATCGCAGCTGGTTTCAGTGGGCTTATTTCGATGGGAAAACGCCGAGCTGAGGGTAAGCTCCGCTAATGACTCAGAGTTGTGTGTTGCAATAAAGGAGTTGTAGGTTTTTTATTTTCAATACTTCAGAGATTTCCTGTTCCCTGCTGACACACTACTAAAATGTTAAAAGATCTGAAGGGATGGAGGCCAGCCCACTTGTAGTGGTCGCTTTCCTGCCGAGTGGCCTCTAGCAGGGCAATTTTACTAATCAGTCAGAACCCAAAGAAAATTTTCCTGCAACTTTGTAAAATCTGTCTGTCATTCAAGAGAGGAAGAATTGCCTGTAGAGAAAGTGCTGACTTGGCCCTCTGAAGCCTAAAGCTCAGAGATATCCCAAGTTCTTTTGGGAAAGTGCCTAATCTTTGTACACCCCTTTAAAGTGTGACTGTTACTTTCCTAGTGAGGCTGGGCTGTTTCTGTCGTAAGCCGTTCCTGGCAGTGACAGTGCCGTACCTTTGCGGTCCTGCCACCACAGGATCCTGATCTTATCTGGAGACTTTTTGCTCCAACTGAAGGATAGCTATAAAAATCAAAACACAGGATATGGAAAGTACAGAACTAGTTCATATAAAAACAGCTTCTGTCATCAGATTACTCTCCAATACATTGGATTGTGGTCCAAGGTTATTCAGCCATGTGCCAACGGACACTACCTCTGGGTTTCAGGCTCTTACTGCTTTTGAAGGTTGCTGCTTGTCCTGTGGCTGATGGATGAGTGTTGTAGGCCTCAAAACTGTCCCAGCAGCACCTCTGAGCCACTGGGATTACAACTATGAAATAGTAAAAATGTTACTCCTTTCTCCCCATGCTGACTCAAGAAAATAGATCAAACAGATAAGAGCTTCGAGACAACCCTGGAGCCTTGCATGTATTTATGGTTACACCAGCTGTACGTATGCATGTCCCCTTCCGTGCAGCCAACCTGTTATCCAGCGGAAGCAGCCATCGACTCGAGTAGCCGGTCTGGCACCCGGTGCACTGGCTGCTGTAGCAGCACCAGTGTAGGGAGTGACAGGTTTAATACTGTTACAGCTCTGCTGAACGAAGTTACTGGAGCTGAAATAAAACTGCAGTGGCTGAAGCCAGCAGCTCTGCTGGCCGGGTGAAGGATGTTCCAGCTGTACTGATCACTACGTAGTTTCCAGAAATATATCTGCATTTCTTCTCCCAGAGTATTCTGAAAAAAGCTGCAGGGCAGCAGCAAAGGACACAGGTGGCCAGAGGCTCCAACACAGCCCCAGACCTAAGGGGAAAACTAGTCTAAGCATGAAAAAGTCTGTCTGTGTGCATCTGTGTCCAAAGCAGACACTACATTTTTCACTTCTTATGCCACTGAGCCAGAGGGGCTGCCTGCTCCCTGGCTCACCATGAGCACTAGGTGAGCCCCTGGGGCCGCCTGAGCACCAGCTTGTTGAGGACTCATTTTGGGAAACTCATGGTGACCTTGCCTTTGCAGGTTGCCCAGTTATTCGTGCCTGTGGTGCTTTCATTGCCCCCACCTTGTGGTGTGTATGGATATGGCCCAGCACAGCTGCCTGCAGTACCGTTACCCTGGCTGGATGAGTATGCAGAGCGTCTGCTTCTTCCAGAGACAGTTCAGAAAGCAAGCAAGAGGAATATGTCCCATATTAACACATTATCAGTAACCAAGTATACAAAGGAAGAAGATGGTGGACTTGATGGAAATCATCTGAGTGGAGCCAAAGGTGCTTCTAAATTTCCACTTCTTTTTGCCAAGATATTCTTTCAAAAAAAAAAAAAAAAAAAAGTTGCATTTTGAGGGTAAACTCTGCCTTGCTTTAGGGATGGAGAATCCTGGAGAGGTTTTTTTGTTTGGTTGGTTTTTTCTTCTTGCACTGATTTCCTGGCTATTCCTACTTGAAAGCTTTTCTGGACAATGACTGAATCTTTTTGTCTTGCCTGCCAAATAAAGCAGATCATCACAAGCAAAACATGTCATGTATCACGTTTTGCAGACAAACCAGAAAAGAACTTGGATGTTTCACTTCCTCTGAACTTGCTGCCAGATCTCATGGGCCATCATATTCAAGCTATACGGCCAAAGCCTGCTTTGCAGTAACTCCATAGAGCCTCACTGAGCTATCTTTAATAAAGATTGGGCCACACTCTGAGGAGTAACCTGAGTTGAGCTGCCCCTGTGCACAAAGGTTGTGGTTCTGTTTCATGAAGCATCCCACAAAGTTCAGAGGGATTATCTGGTGAGCAGAAGGGTGTGTGTGACTGGGTATGCAAGGCTCAGCACTGATGTTAAATGCACCCTTTGTACACAATGTTTTATGCCCCAAGAAAAAGTGTATTCAGATGCTGATTGTAACAATAATGTGTCTTCTGCAACAAAAATATTGGACAAAAAGTTGGACATCTTTTAGTCCTAATTGCTTAAAATTTTCCTTCTTTTGAGACCACTGAGTCAGAGCCAAGGTTTTCCCGGGCACTCTGTGCACCCGGCAGCTGGATGTCCATCGCGTGGGTACAGATTTTAGTGCTGTTTCTGGAACTCTGCTCAGTGATTGTTCCCCAGGAGAAGGCCAAGGCAAGGTGTTGGTGACCTTGAGGTGTGACCTAACCCCAAAAGCTGAGGTCTTTGAGTTATCCGTTTCTAGTTGAATATTGCAGTGAGGTATCTGGAAACAAACTTGTTTTAATTACAGTGGTCTGTAAAATCTTCATGTTTCTCATTAGTCACTGGAATTTCAGTATGAGGCTGGTTCTTCAGAGGTGACATCTTTTCTTAGCTCTATCTCAAAGCTTTGTGCAAATTCTCTAGGTAAAATTTCCAGAGGAAAGTCTAACCACAGATCACCAGAAGTGGTGAAAGGGAGTGGGTAGGAAAGAAACTTGCTCCCCTCCAAACAGCCTATTTTAATTATATGTTGCGAAATAAGGGGGCTCTAAGTATGCCAGCCAAGTATTCTCAGAAGAATAGAACTATCTGCATGTTTTATCTTCAATAAGTCTGGATTTTTTTTTTAACCTTTCTATAGGGAATTAAGCTGCTGCTTCATGGGGTGGATCTGAGGCAGTGTGTGCCTGTGTCCCAAATTCTCTTTTGAGGGGGAGGAGTTATGTAACTGGCAGGAGGAGATCAAAATTCCCACCATGGTGGGCTCACTCAGTAAAAACGGTATCAGGGGAATAGACATGCCAAAGTAGGCTGAAATAAACAGAGCAGAGGCAACGGACCTGAATGTCATATGGGAGGGTTTCGGGGAAGAAGACAGTAGTTTTAGTTGTGACTTAAGAGTTTAAAGGTACAATGGTAGATTTAGGGGCTAAAACAGTTTTCATCTGTATGTTACAAATGGTTGATTATTTTCATTGAAAAGTTTTTTCTTTTACTTTTCTTTTTCAGTCCAGTCTTAGCTGTCTTGTGTGAAATCTGGCAGCCTGTGTAGAATCAGAGCCCTTTCCCACTGAAACCAGTGTTAAAGCTTCCATGGGCTTGTCGGCTTTCCAGGGTCTAGTCAACTTTGCATATTTTTTATCAAGCAGATACACTTCTACAACAACTAATTCTAAATCATTGAAGTTATTTCTTGGAAAAGATAAAATTTGTCAAGAAAAGAAACCCCCTTAAAATTTTCTAACAGCACTCCGATGACCACTAGCCTCCTAAATGCCAAGCATAAAGGGAAGAACAATGTGGCATTTGATTTCCTGAGTGCTAAGAAACTAGCTAAGAACAATAAATATTGTCCGTGTTTGGTTTGAAGTGGAGCCATGCACATCCTGGCGCTCCTGCATAGTCTCTGCAGTTCTGCAGTGTTTTCCCACCATGGTTTCAGTCTCTGTCAGGCAATGTGTGTGCGTGTGCACACATGTGTGTGTGTCTGTGCATATATATATATTTGGAGCTTTCCATAGGCATTCATACTGCTCACCTTCCCCCCACTCCTAATGTAAATATATATGGGCTGTAGTTCTTTTCTGAGAAAACATGTTTGGTTTTACCAGGCATTTAACAACTACTTCTATTATGTCTGGAAAACAAAAGAAAACTACAGCCTTGTCTTATATTATTGTTCACACATTATTGCTTATTCATGTGCATTCTGCTTTCTTGCTTTCTCAGAACTTGGCGTAACAGTGCTACATTTTCATTGCTCAGATCCCCCTCTCTTCCTCAAGCCTAATAAAAGCTGGCTATAAAGCAGCCATGTAGTGCTTTCACAGTGCTAGGGCACACCCAGAGAGCAGATCTGATGGGCAAATGTACTTGGTAAAAAGCCAGGCTAACTTGAAGGAATTCCAAGTTAAACAGAGACCCTTCAACAAGTTTCCATTGGGCTCTGAAGAGGTTGGAGCAGGGTATGTGAAGGGCAAAATCATCTCTCATCACTCAGTAGGCGCAGAAAGTCTGTAAACCCTGGAGGATCATTGACATTTCTTGCTCTTTGCCTCCCATTTCTGATCTGAAAATCATTGAGACCCCAGTCTCTTCAGAGCCTCATGACTGCAAAAGGCACTCTTCCCCAACAGCCTCAGCAGGCTTTGGAATGGAAAGATCCACTGGAAATTACCCTGGTGCACCTCAGTGGTGATACGTTATTACACACTGATCCTCATTTCTTAATGTCCCCTGCAAAACATGAGAAAATGCCCACCTTCATTAAATGTAAATGTTTTCAGACAGACAGAAAGAGATACCAAAGGATGGGAGAAGATGTGGAAGAGAACGTTTCTCACTCTTCCATTTGGGATTGGGATAGCTGAGTCTCACTGAGATCTTCCTAAGTCCTGCCTCTCTGCTTGGTAATGAAAAACAGAGCTGGAAACAATGGCTTACCTGTAGCGATGCTGCAGCTGGAACTGCTCGTTACAAGCAGTCTGTGCCAATGCAGTGCTGTGGAAAAGCTCTTCAGCACCTCTACTACCTTTCAAGTGCTCCTTAGTTTCCTTCCCTCCTCCCTGCATGCTCTTGCAGTCTGCTGCTAGGAGGCCTTGCGCATCCTGCTTGGTGTTTGGCCTCCTACTCCTGGCCCTTGGCTCTTCCATCAGCAGTTTTCAAACAAACTTTCATGCCAATCTAATAAAGACTAGACGTCTAATTTTAGAGAAGGAGTGATCCCAGATGCTTTTCTGGCTTGTACTGTAATACATTTTTCATAAACAGAAGTTTTGTTCTTAATCTTCCAAAAGTGTTATAGCACTTGGAAAAACAGCCATGTCTGGGCCTCCCTTACCTGCTGTTTCTCATTTCCGTGAAGAGAATTATAAGTCAAATTACATGACAAGGTCTTTAATCACAATATGAAGGTTAATACCAAGGGTTTATGCTCTGCATTTCCCTCAAAGCTTAGCAGAAATACTTTGTTCCTGTGCATGTCACAATTACTGCACTATGCTAGCTATTGCCTGGTTATTATTGGCTTCATAACAAAGAATCACATGGTTGGAGATAAAGCTGAGCTGTGGTACAGCAATGCATCACTGTTGTGTTGTGTAAGGAAGCCTTGATAGAAGCCCTGTTTGATGATATAAATACTCTCAAAATTCGCTTTAGGAGACATTCTTGGTTTTTTATCATCTTGAGAGGAGACATCTTATGAGGAATTTGCACAGGAACTGATTATCAGCCAAATAAATAATTTTGTGCTCCCAAGTAAAAGGAAACTGGCATTTGGCTGAGGGGTTGCATGCAGCTGGGACAGAGCCATGCGGTGTGCCGGGCTGCTGGTGTGAGAGCAGGACGCTTCAGCTCTGCAAGGCTTTTGGTTCAGCTGGGCAAGTGAGCCCTGTTGGCAAGCGGGCACTGGTGTGGCACAGCTACCTGTGCTGCACGGCATGCAGCTTGGGGTGTCACCAGTTGGGCCAAGCTGATGAAGCCCCTTTTGTTATGATATGAAAACTTGAGTCTGTGACCAGCTGAACACATTCAACTCCCAGTAGTGAAGGTAAATGTACACCCTGCACAACTGGCCAATGACTCAGTTATGTCTTTCCTGGAGATTTCTTACCAGACGAGAGAACTGGAGACTAATCACTTTGAATTACCTCAAGGGAATTTGATCCTTTATGGCTTTGATCTGCTAATTTGGCAATGTGATGTTCAAGGAGATCAGTTGCCACTTCTGTAAGTATTTTCTGTGCATATATTTTCTTTATTTTAAAATCAAGAAGCAGGAAGAACAGCTTTTTCTCCTTACACCCACTGCCCAAAACCAGATTGGGAAACAGACATACGCATACGTACAGTCCAGTGCTTCATCTCTGTCTCTCTAATATCAAGAGTGCAAGGTTTTCTGTGAAGCAGAACAACAGTTTAATTACTAAAACTGTATTACTTATGTTCTTTAGCTCTGCCCATCCCATCGCAGGTTTAAAAATAATTAAAGCCCCTGGCATAGGTCCCTCCTGGGCTTGGCCTGCCATTTCATTATAAGTTTGGCTGCTAAATGTGGTGGAAGAGTAGGGAAGAGGGTTGTGCTCAAGTAAGTCCAACAATGATCAGACAAGCAATGTTGCTGACCAGTATTACTCATCATACTGGCTAATAATTCTTGGTTATGCCTGCAGGAGGTGATGGAAGTGTCCGGACTAGCTCTGAGGAGAGCAGCTCGAGCACGAGAAGTTGTAGCAGAGGGCTGATCACACTAAGTGACTGCCCTTGTTTGAACACCTTCACTGGTTCATGGGGGGTGAGTCTGACCCTTTCTCTATAGCATTGCCCCATCTCTGTAGGCACACATTTCTTTCTGTTCCCCATTTGTCTCCATCTGTCTCTTGTCTCTTATTTACACATTGCAAGTGCTTTCAAGCAGGAATTGTCTTTTAGTTCTGCTTATGCCATACTAGACACAAAGGGATTGTAGCCCCAGGGATGCTACTGCAATAGCCGTAAATGTTCTTACTGGAAGCCAGTTAAACCAAAGTTTTTAGATGTGTTTGTTGAGGTTTGATTGTCTGGCTCTGCTTCTAGGGTGCATATGAGCACAAATCCTAACCTGCTACTACGTTACTTGAAAATAGCCATCGGAGACTCTCTTGTGTGGACTCTAAGAAAGTGCATTGCTGACTGTCTTGAAATGTGAAGCCATGATGGGAAGGTACAATGCAAGACTTGTTTTGGTACTGTGCATGCTTCTGGTAATGAATGCTGGGGATTTGCCTCGCTTAACCACAGGCTGAAGAGGAGTTCATCCCCATTAGAAATTTGTAAACCTTGCTGGTAGTTTTCTTTGTTGTTCCCTCTGAATAACAACATGCAGTAGGGCATAATGCTACGAATTTTTAGTTCCTTTGTACAGCAGTTTTACTCCCTGTCAGTAAAAATTTTTAGAGCCACCACCAAGCAGAACATACCATACCATGTCCTATGAAGGGAAAAGATTTCAGCACCTATGAAAAGCACACCCAATCGGTATTTCATATGCGATATGAAATAGCGATAACTATTGTGATAGCCAATGTAATAGTGATAACATGGAGGGAACGGGTTACAATCAATAGAAATGTATTCATAAATTGCTTTTTTTATGGTTACACGCATGCAATATCCGTTGGATGTCAGTGACTGTTGAACATCTAACTCCTACCTGTGCCCAAGGTGACAAGACTTTCTGTAGCAGCTAACTCCCAACACTACAGAGAATGCAATTTGAAGCTTACCAGGTCATGGGATATTTGTGTTGTTCATTCCCGTCAGAGAGAAGTGTGAGGCTAAGATCTGACAAGAGTGATGATTTCATCCTTTGGATACCAAAGTTGAATATTCCAATTTTGGAAAAAAAGAATACACCATTTTATAGCTGTGTGGGATGTAATTGGTACTTTTTTTGTCTCCTACCTGAACTCATGCACCCAAGTATTACATTTTTGTTGTTGGCCCCTTTTTCTCAGCTGAACTTAGAGCATCTGTGCTGAGCCCTTATGGCTTGATCCAAAACCAGCACAAAGGGACCAAATATTTTAGAAAACTTTTTCTCTAATGTTTGTGGTGTATTTTCACAGAGAATTTGCAATTATTTAGTAGCATTCTTATAACTAACATGATCTAGTTAGCTTTCTAGAGAGATGTAATAAAAAGAGAGGACAAAATTGCATAGTCTTAGGAAAAAGAAAACAGAGGCTCTCAAGTAGCCAAGACGACTGGTAAAATTCTGTTTCTTTCCCATTATATCAGCTGGTTTAATATGAGGTATAACCTCTCTAAAACCTCTGTTTTAGATACAATCACTGCATTTTTGCAGAACAAGATGTATGTTCCAGTGAGATGTCTTGGAACATCCCTTCTTACATTTCTTTCCAGAACTAGAATTCCCCATTCCTTTTTTTTTTTTTTATATGCAGTATCCCTGGGAAGGAAGAAGCCTGACCTTCATTTACAAACTAATCATTGATGAAGTGTCTGAGCAATAGTTTCAAAAAAAAAAAAAAAAAAGAAAAGAAAAAAAAAAGCTCAATGTGTATTTTGGCTAGTCAAACAGCAAATCCAAGAGAGTCTCTCTTGTCAGGTATGCATCGTTCTAATCTTGTCTGCTGTCACCCCAAAGAATCAGGTGGGTTTGTAAATGTACACAAATATTGGGAGTGACAGACTATTACAATATACAGCCCCTCTAACCTCTTTGTTCTCAATATCTGTCAACCAGGATCAGCAGACTATAACAAGCTCTTTCATTACCAGCATTTTTCTCTTCCATTTCAGGGTCTTCTTTTTAAGCCTTTTTTTCATTTTGCTGTAATGTGAAGCTAATTCTATTATAAGTCAAAATGTTGACAGGCGTATGCTTCCTCTGTAGCTTTAGAGTTTGTGGGTGAATAGCCTGTCTCTGTGCCACATTTAGCTTTGTGCTTTGCTGGAACAGACTGTTCCAACGCAACAATTTTTTTTCTCCTAGACCTCACCTTTCTGCCCATATGAAATGCAAGCTGCTTGCTATTTCGTGTCTTGCTCCTATGTAATGAACAAATTCTTTTCCCACACTGTGTTCCTTCTACTGTCACGTCTTTTCTACATTGTAGTGATCCTTCAAACAGGAAACAGCTCTCTTAAGCCAAGTGCTGTGATTGGTTGCTGCGGTGTATTGAGGGTAACTATGGTGCTCTAGTTGCCTGGGGTGTCTGGAGGAGACCATGGAAGGAGATGGTCATGGTTCCCAGGGATCTGAGAGGCATTGGATCTACATCCTATGTTTCAATGCCAAATTGTGGAAGTTGATTCTAGACATTCCCTACTGTCTCTGTTTTCTTGCAAGCAGGAGTTGCAGTTGCCATTGATATGTGATATGTGTTGTGATCTTAAATGGAAGGGGAAGTGGACGAGAAGGCATGTGCCATGGTGCAGTCTGTGCAGTGACAGCAGTCATTTCAGCCTGTTGTAGCCACCCAAACCAAGCAATGTGAAGTCCAGACTCATCTACTGAATGGACAGAAAGAACCTCAACAAACTGCAAAGAAGGACTGGCTGAACATGATTTATGAGTGCCAGCCGGTAGTGACCATGGCTCAAGAATCGGGACCAGTGGACCTGCTGCTCAGCAGCAACATGCAAATCTGCTTCCATAACAGTTCTGTGCAGAGAGCAGACCCCAGCTGAATACCTTGGATCGCACCCAGTGCTGCTACTGAAACAGAGAGCACAGACGTGCAAAATGAACCAGCACATCTGAATTTCCCCTCCCTATTTATAATTCTGTTCAGAGGGACAGAACATTTTTCCTGGAAGAGGACCATCTTAAAATTATTGCATGGAATAAGAAAAGTGCATGTGCACTTTCCAAACCATCTCCAGATTCAAGTGTTGATATGGGAAGTAGATTTGGAGTAAAAATACCTGGGAATTTAGGTTTTGGCTGGCAAAAGGCCACCTGAGGGACAACATAGGTAGTTAGGGCTCTTGAAGAAGTGCTCGCAGTCTTGATTGAGAGGGGGTTTGTGCAGTTGACTAGACCATCGGAGGTGTATACATTACTACAGTTTTCCCAGTAGCAATAGACTTTTCAGGGCTTAGTGCTCTTTTGTAACTGTATCTATAGTTGATGATGTTAGAATAAAAAAAAATATTCTTTGAAGAGTTAGACCTGTACATCTTTAGATATGTTTTCAGGCATTTAACAAGTGCTTGAGTAAATAGCCCTTATTCTTTTCTTAACAGGTGTATTGATGCGCTAAGAGTTTAAGTTTTTCCTGTTTGTTTTTGGTTTTTGTTTTTTATTTTTTCAACAGAATGCATTTATATTTATTTGTCTAGTTTTTGATCCAAGTACCTGCCTTGCCTGTACTCTGTGAATTGGGAACACATCTCTGCAGGAAACACAGGTTTATACAGAGGAAGTTATTGATATAGGTGTTTCATGAGAATTAGGTTCACATTCATGTTCTTAAAAAATGAGAAATTAAGGCTTTGCATTTTTTATCTTCCCAAGCATTAACTGAAGGATTTATTTCTCGTATTCTTTTGTTCTTTGAAGAGCAGAATCTCTCTAGGATTTGCAGTAGTTTTTTTATTTTCTTACAATGGTGTTGGATACCCCGTGAGAAATTCTGACTTTGCTAAAATCAGCAATGGGCTTCCAGTCCTCAGTGACTGCTGTGCTGGGATTTTTAGATGTTAGCTTGATCAATAGTTTGTGTAATTCTGAGTTGTCCAAGCTCTTGTTACCATTTAAGGCTTCAGCCTTATATGGCTATCTTCTCTGCATCATTTTTTCTAGAGAAATACAACTTCATGTCATGACAGTTGTGCCTTTTCCATATCTGGACTCTTGTGGATGAGCAGTGAGGCCTCACAGGAACATCCTGTGGAAACTGGTAGGGTCTTTTTAATTGACTGGTTCTAGCTTCCTAGTACAGCCTTTAAAGCTGGGGGCACTTGGTCTGGAAAGCCCGCCCTCTGTGCCTTGCTAAGATTTGTTTTTTCAGTGAGTGAGTACCACTTCATCTCTGTGATGCCCCAAGCACCAATGATGGCTCCTTGCTTTGGAGGATGTTGACTGTGAGCCCTGGCCAATGGTTTCAGATGAGCCTGGCTGATTTTTCTGTTTTATTTTGGAATGGTGCCTTCTTTGGCACCAAGCATTAAAAAAGACTATTTTCTGTTACAGAAACAAGCTGTCCCTGGTACGTTCTCCTGCAACTGTGCTCATGCTGATCTTTCTTCTCTTCCTTTACTGTGGATATTTGGCAGGCCCTAGAAACCTCTGGGCACTCACGCATCAACCTGTCCCGGAACACTACTTTTAGGGTTGTGGTGCTTTGGGAAGGCCCTAAATACCCAGGGATCCTATAGACACCATGTGTTCCTGCCCCTCACCATCTCCCTACTGTCCTCCAATGACCCCCTCTCTCCCTTCTGTTCCAGTCCTTCCTGCATCCTGCCTACCCCTCCTTCTTGACATGCTGTAGCTGCTGCTGCAGCATCACCTGGGTACCCCAACCCCACCATGTCCCTGTGCCCCCCTTGTCCCTGCAAAGGTGATGTTGAGGCTGGGCCCATCCCACAGCAGTGAGTGCAGCCACAGCTGAGTCAGCACCTCCAGCATCACCACCATGTCCTAGAGGCAGGGGACCCTAGTGTCTGGGAATGCTGAGGACCCTGGCAACTGGGGTACTGCTGACCCATGGAGACTCCCAGGACAGAGGCAGTTGGGGATGCCAGGGAACCCACCATCTGGGTCACCCACCAACCCGCAGGGACCCAGGTGTCTTAAGAGACCCACTAACCTGTGGGGACCCCAGGGACCCAGTCATCTGGGGCACCCACTCCACCCTTAGAGACTCAGTTGTGTAGCTTATTTTTAATAGTGTGTCTCTTTGCAATATCAAGTTTTTCTATAAAGAAAAAAAGGATATTAGTAAATACTGAGTTGAATAGTGTTTGGGTGCTACATACACAATATTTAAATTGACTCACTGCATTCAGTAACAAAGTTTTCCAGCAAATGGACAAAATCTTCTGTGTGAAATAGTTTAGTTCCAAATTAAGGCTGCTAATTTAATCACTCACAGCAGAGTCCTTGTGTATGGAAAATAATGCTTTTGCATTAAAACTTTCATTGCTGCTAATTTTTCTATGTTGTTATTATACATGCACGGATCCAAAAAAGGCCATTTTCCTGGAGGCGGAAACAAAACTGCAAAATCTTTACAGGCAGCTGGGCAGAGAGCAGCGGGTCTGACTTTGCTGACAGAAAAAAAAAAAAGTGATTTTGGAGGGGAGCGTGGTCTGTGACTTTTTATTGAAAAAATCAGTTAGGTGGAAAACTGTTGATCAGTCATACCCTAGCATTGCCTCAACTGGTTCTGACCACCTTATTTCTCAACTCCCAGTACCAGTTTCAGGTGTTTGGGGGAGAACCCTGATTTCTTTCTGGGAAATGGAGAACTGTCATGGTGCTGCTGGCTGGTCCTCCGTTTCCCAGCACACTGATGGCTTCTTAAAAGTACTGCTGATTTCTCTGGAACAGATTGTATGGTTTTGTATGAGTGCTGCATCTGCTGAATGTTAAATAAATTTTGTGTGTACTGGTGTCGGGAGACAGAAAGAATAAATAGTCCCCAAGCAGACAGAAGGTTATATTTAGGTCTAGGCTGAGTATGCCCTCTGTCTGCCAAACGCAAAAAAAAAAAGTAAAAAACCCCCAAAAAAACAACAAAAAAACCCCAAAATGCCTCTTCATTTCCTGCTGGAGAGTTATATATATTTTTTTCTTCACTGTGTTTCAAAACTTTCAAATATGGATACAGTCTAGTGTCAGGCAGCTGCATGGTCCTTCCTCTGTGACATCCCCAAGAGCATATGGTTTTATCTCCATGTTGTCAGGGCAATGGGTCACTAAGATGGACCATCTGTGTCCCTGCCTAGCCTCCCTTGGGACCTGCCCTCACCCTTACCCATGGCTCAGGACCCCACTTCAGCCCTTGCCCCAGTGACGCCATAGGAAGCTGTCTCCAGCTCTGCCACAGCCCTGCCCTGCCCCGCCATGGCTCTGCCCAGCCCAGCCTGATCTGCATGCTGACATCCTGGCCTGGCCTCAGCCCCTTTCCATCCCCAGGGCCCTGCCTGGCCATCCTGGGGCTGTGTCTCATCCTGATTCCCTGCACCAGGCTTGAGCCTGACCCCCACCCGTGGGGATACCTCCTGGTCTGGCCTTGTCCCATCCCCAGGGAGGAGCCTGCTGGCTGGGCTGCCCCAGGCTTCCCTGGTCCTTGACCGGGGTGGCAGGACGGGCCCTGTGCCAGGCCCAGGGAGCCCCCGCTGCTCCTGGCCTTTGCAGTGCCCTGACACATGGTGTCTGATCTTCCAGACACCACCACCGTAAGACCCCTTTCACCATTGCAGCTACTATGAAAGATTAATCCACAAAAGCTTTAGGCTAAAGGGAACACAAAGGACTTCTATGATTCCCGATCTATGATTTTTCATCAAGAGCACAAGGCTCCCTTCTAAAGAAGCCTTGTGCCTTTGGTACAAAGCCTGGGGAGTGTGGCTGTGTTGCAGTGGAGTATAGAGGTTCCTGAGCTAGTTTTAAATGAAGTGTGCTGGATATCACAGAGGAATCCAGCCGTGGGACTCAGCATGGGCTAAATTTACCCTGATTCTCTGCGGTGTGGCCGTACTCTGGTTTAGAGGTTTGACAAATGGTCTGCAGGTCTGAAAGCTTCAGGAACAGCCTGGCATTAATCCCGGGCTCAAATAGTAAGCAGAGAGTGCCAAGAGACATTGCAAAAAGAAAAAGAGCTGCTTGTCACCAGCACTTAGAGGACTTCAGCCCTTCAAGAGGAGATGCTGAGCTCCTGATGAGAGCAGACTTTCATAAACTTCTTTCCAGTTTTACAGTTGTATAACCAGGCTAGATCTTTTGTTCCCAGCACTTCTGAAGTTGTTAAAAAAAATGCCTGTTATTGAAAGCCTCTTTCTATCTCCCCTTTTGCCAAGGCTGACTCTCGTAAGTTATGCTGAGCCTGTGCACGCTGCTCTATCAGGAGTGAAACTACAGATTATCATGAAATGGAGAACCACAGTGTAGACCTTTGTGCAGAAGATGTTTGGAGAGATAGGAGATTATCTCTTGTGTTCTTCTAAAGCTTTTTTAGAGCAGTCTGTCATTGCTAATATTTCCTTCTATATATTGCTTCCTTCCATGTGCAGGCTATGCATAGACATGAGTGGAGAACCACCAGCTCCATGAGCCCAAAGTGGTTTGGAACACGTTGTAGCATGAAAGTCAGGTTGCTCAGGTCCCACTTAATGCCCCCCCCCCCCCAAAGTAATGCTTCATGACCTGCTGTTTCAGGAAAGGATAGTTCTATTTTAAATGTTTTAGTACATGATTATGACTCACTGGGTCATCTGTGTTTTGAATGCAGCAGATTCTGTTGTGTGGGTACGTATGTATGTGGTGCTTATATCAGTGAGAAAAAAATAGGGTTGACTCTCTAACTACTTCTAATTCTCAGTTCTACAAACTAGAGATCTTTATAATTGTTTAACCTGAAGCCATGAATGCGGTAAATACTGGATAGTAGGATTAGAAGCTTTCTATACAACCCATTGGAGAAGTATCAAAGAGGTTTTGCACAACCAAATGCTTATTTCTGGTATCCAGAAGATTTCAAGTCTCCTAGCTGAACTGCAAATTCAAAACAGACTATGAATGACCAAGGGAATGATAAAATTTCTTTAGCCAGACAGGTAAAACACTCAAGTCTTTGATCTTGATCTGCAGTAAAAATGCTGCTCTTACGGAATTGTCGCTTAAATGGGTATAAATCAGGAATAGCTCATGTAAATCTTACATCTGTACTTTGCCTTCTGGTAAGTCTCATGGGCTTGACAGTGATGTGATCTAATTTAAAGTGTCACTGAATATCTATTCAGAATGAGTTTTACAAGAGTACTCTGGAGCACTCCTTTATTTGAAAGCAGAAAGTAGGTTAAAAGAAAGGTAATTTACAAGGAAAAGTCAAGGCGAGAGCACTCAGGATGAGGGCCTGATTAGACACATGGCAATGTTTAATCCTTACGGTTACTAATCCTTCAGGCCAGACTTGCAACACTGGGAGCATTTCTGTTCTTGCTCCTGGATGTACTGGCTGCTTAGAGGGCAGAGCAGTCTCAATCTCCTCATTTTGTGTTAGCTTAATAAGAACAGTGTAAAGGACAAAATGCAGCATATATTAAAAGTATGTGCCTGTGGGCTACATATGTCGTGCAGCTGGAAGGCTGCTGCCTTATAAATCTAAGTAGCCAGGAAGAATGAACCCAGAGCCTGCTGATGCCCAGTAACAAGGCCAAGAGACAACCGTTATGATCAGGTGTATGGACAGCTAAGTGAATAATACTGCCAGGAGGAAGGCCTACAGTGCAGCAGCTGGGAAATACTGATTAAAAAGTCCTAAAGTGGCTGTTTGCCCCTGTGGAGTCATTTCTGCTGAAGCAGCATCTTTCCAGGCTGATAGTTTCTAAATGCGCTTTCAGGCTTGTGCATTTCGAATGTGTTTAGCTGAAGCTGGTTTGTTCTCCCTATCTATATCTGCAGTGCCTCCTATCATACCCATCATTTCAGCTTATCATCACCCTCCTGGGGATCTTCAGTTCCTTAACGGAACCTCCCCTCATGCATCATTTCCTGAAGAATTCAATCAGTTTAGGAGGAAAGGCTGAGAGCCAAAAGCTACAAAAAGCTTTATTTTGGTAAAGGGAACACTAAATGTATCTGCTGCTTTTCTTCTTTTCTTCCATTTATTCTTTTTTCCTCATCTTCATTGGATGTGAAAGGTGAGGATCAAATCTGCCTGTCAGATATTGGATGCTGTTAAAAATAGACATGTCTCTAGTAAGATGGTTTTCTTTTTTTTTTTTTTTTTTTGGAGGGGGGGGAATAAGGTTTTTTTGTGTTAAGAACGTATTCATGTCAAATTGCTGTCAATCTGATCAAAGCTATTACTTTGCAATCTTTTGCTCTCCTATTTTTTTTTTTCCCCCCATTACATAAATGCATTGTTGATCAGAAGTTTTATTCCTTATTTTAAATAAACTCTTGGTACAGTAGTACCAGCAACCTAAAAATAAAGCAAGTCATTATGCAAGGGTCAACAATGAATATATGATCTATTTATTTCATTTAGCTGGTATTAGAGCTTTATCACAGTGACATTTGATCATTGTGAAAAAGTCATATCAATAATATTTAACATAAAATGAAAAACAGAACTTAATAGTGTTGCTGTTTCTACAAAACCATGTCTGCTTCAAAACAGCCTTAAGATCTTGACTGCGTCTCATTCAGCACAATTATGTTCTTGATGCATAATGTTGCTGTGGGCTTCTGAGAGTTATTTTGTTGCACAGAAATAAACTGGTGGTAGTTCTGGCTGCAGCCTGCTCAGCCCCTTGCTTCCAGAAGTGTCCGTGAGACTCATTTTGTCATGTATGTGCCCTTTTGAGGTCTCCACCTAAGAGAAGTGTTAAATCTACGTGATATTCTTAGCTGTCAACAGCTACAAGACATTTTCCTAATCAGAAGAGGCAAATTTAGAATATGGTTGTTAATGCTGCTGTTGTTCTTTTTTTAAACTTCCTTATGGTAATCATGCCGAATGTCACTATTTGAAGAAGGAGAATGAGTTGATGTAGTTAAATTCTGATACTGCTTTGTCATCATAAAAGGGTAAAGAGTGACAGCAAGTGTTCTTCATGAAAAACAAATGGAAGGGCTGAGTTTCTTCTCCCTGGTTTTGCCTGAGGGGAGAAAATCCTGCTTCATGGTGGCAGACATGAGAGAAGGGCAAGAACCCTAGTCAAGAACCACAGGGGAAATGTATACTGATGCTTAAAAATGAAACAGTTGAGAGCTGGTTCCTGCTTGCAGAGACTTAAGGCTGGAAGTTAGTGACAATTAATCGTGAAAGCCACTCTTTACCCAAGCAGCAACAATGCCCAGTTTTACTTTGTCTTTGCTGACGTTTACCTATTCAGGTTTGTCAAGTGTTTCTTCTGGAGTTTGAATGACACTAGAGCAGACAACTGCTAGTATTTTCTATTCTGCGCAAAAAACTCTTCCTCTTCCACTCTTGTGGTTTCAGAGCAGAGCTTTTCTAAGTTAAGAGCAGAGAGTTTTAAAGAAATGCGTATACACTAGTGTGTGTATCAATATTGTCCTGGTTTCAGCCAGGACAGACCTAGTTTTGTCTTCAGCAGCTCCTGTGTTTTGGATTTAGTATGTGAAACATGGTGAAACCACGCTGCGGCTGCTGCTGTTGGTTGCTGCTGAACGATCAAGGACATTTTGCAGCTTCCCAAGCTTTGCTGATGTGCAGGTGCAAACACGGGGGAGGGCACGGCCAGAAGAGTTGATCCAAACTGTCCAGAGAGAGTGTTCCATGCCATGGACGGCATGGCCGGTGTGAGGGAGGGCCTTGCCCCCCCCCCCGGGCTCTGGTTCCTTGTTTGGTTCGCTTTCTGTTCATGTTCCCTTCTTGTTACCTTTTGGTTTATTTCGTTCAGGCCTGTTTGTTCGTCTGTCTGTTCCCTCACGCTCTCTCTGGAACTTGCTGTTCTGGGATGGCTGCGGGGCAATATCCCTGCTCCCTGCCTGCTGCTTGGGACAGGCTGTATCAGTCCTCACGTGGTGAGAAATTGTGCATCGTTCATTTTATATATTCTATTATCCTTATACATTATTTTTGTAATGAATATATTTCTATCTTTTCCTTTGCTGTCCTGGTAAAATCTTTTTATCTCAACCTGCGAGCTCGCTCTCCGATTCTCCTCACCCCACTGGGGAGGGGAGGGGTGAGAGAGCGGCTGCGTGGTCTGGTTACTGTTCAGGGTTAAACCACAACAAATACACACACACATATAGCTATATATATACATATAAACACAAACTCATCTTTTATTAATGTTCTTGTGGCTGTGAATGCTGATGATGTAGGAAGATATAATATGACCTTATAAAAATCATTTATTAGTATGTGGTAAAGTACTGGCTTCCATTGCAACTCATTTGTTATTTGCTAAGTAACAAAATTAAGTTTCCCAGATACGAATGGGAATTAATAAGGTTTAACTGTATTTTGATTATTGTTTGCTTAAAAATTTCCCTGACTAATCTTTTCGGTATAACTATCAGATGTTCTTCAAGGTTAGCTTGTATAACACAGCACTGAGAGCAACTGAATTTGCTCACTGGTGCCAATGACTCTAGACCCCCTGCACATCCTCAGTTTATCTACTGCTTTGGAGCATACGTACCTGCAATTCTGTGCCCTTCGTTGACAGGTATAAAAGAAACGAGATGTGTTTTTTATGTGATTGGCTCAGTTTCATTTGGGGGGGGGGTTATAGTGTTGATCTCAGATTTCAGCAGAGTTTATACAATGTGATCATACTGAAATGCAATATTGGACAGAAGTGAGAAGTATGCTTACTCAGAGACCCATCTGTCAAATGCTCTGAAAGCTTCTCTGCTGGATGCAGATACGACTGCACAATAAAGAAGAAATGCTTGTGTTAGGAATTACACTGCCTTTAGTCATCATCTCTTTGTAACTACATCATGAGCTAGAACTTGCTCAGCTGCTGCATGAGCTCATGAGTGCATTGGCATTGCAGTAGTGAGTCTTCTTTTGAGGTCAAAACATTATAATGCACTTAGAGTTGCCTCTGGCTAAAGACATTTGAAGCCAGAGCACATGAATGAGATTTACAGCAAAGGTCCTTACGTCTTTGTGGATCACTGAAGGATGAAAAGCCTCACTCTGCCTGCCTGTGTGAACTTGGCTATGGATCTACATAGCAGCAGGACCTGGGGTTCCTTGCAAGGTAAGAGTTTTGAAGCTCTTTAAGCTGTTGAATGCACATGTGTGTCCCTAGACAAGGGGGTAATTGTATGCCTGATGAAATAATCTTGAAGTGTCAAGAACTGTGATACATGACAGAGATGAAAGATGAGAGAGGAAATGGAGACAGTCCCATAAAAAAAAAAAATGACAACTAAGTCTCTTTTGAGTAAAGATCTTGTGATGATATGAGGCTCCCAACAGGAATGGTGTCACTTAACCACTACCTCTTCAAGAACAGATTTCCATTCATATCCCATCATTTGGCACTGCTAATGGGACCTCTTTGTATGGAATAGCTGCTTCTGGAGACTGGGATATTTTGTACTGGTATCAGTCTTTGTACCAGGCACAATGCATGAAGAAAGCCAGTTTATGCTAGCAAAGCAGAGTTAAGTTCTGGACTACAAAGATAGGGGCACTACTTACTAAATAAAAACACAAATGTGAGGAAACTCAAACTTTATCTGGCACTTATCTATCAGTTTAGATGATATCTGAAGCATCTCTCAGCTTCAGAAACCTCAAGAGACCAATTCAGAACTCCTCAAAGATGGTATTTTTCAGTGGGCTTTTGTCCACTTCTCACCATTATTTGGGACAGAAGAATGTTCTCTTTTTTGCTGAGTACCAACGAAGCTTTGAAATCTCTCTCAGAACAGTAAAAAATAAGCAGCCAGCAAGGTAAAAGTACTATTGGCAGCTCTGTGGCCATCGGAAAATGTATTTGTGCTCTGTACATTCTGCAAGTATTACAGCTGATAAGGAAGATGGACTCCTTTTTTTCAGCCCCCCAACTGTTAGTTGTTACATAAAAGTGAAGACAGCACAGTTTAATATCTAGGGATTTTTAGATAGGCTTGTCATTCTAAAAAGCCACAAGACATCAATTACAATTACTATTGGAAATCTTGTAGTTTGCACAAGAAAAGCCACAGGGTTTAAACTTATAATAAATCATGTAAGTATTCTGCATCATCTTTTGAAGGATAACACTCTTAACTGTCTTATAATTAAAATCTCATGTGCTTGGTGGAAGCAGGAAGGATAATCTGGTTAGAGAGACCTTAGAAAAATTGCTTGTCTTCCCTGTAAAACACTAGGCATCCCAGCATCATCTTTAAAACATAAAATACATGTATGTGTTTCTAGATTTTATGCATTGCTTACACATCTTATGCTACAACTAATATGCCTTAGTCAGCTATTTAATGTTATGTGACCCCTCGTTCTTGCATTCCAATCTCACCACTGTCAGACTGTTAAAGATTAACTTGACAATTATTTTGAAAAACACAACCTGACTTCATTAACCTCCTGTAAGGACACTTGATGTTAAAATATGCCATTACCTAGTTCTAAGCCTAACATGGTGATGCACTTCATGCTTTATTGCTCTTAATGCTCCATTAGCAGATAAAATTCACTCTTTCTTGTAGTAAATGAAATCATTATATATTTATTTGACTCTTGGGTCTAAGGTCCAGGTACTCTGATGTTCATTATAGGAGCTAACAAAACATTTTGGTGGGCCCTTAAAGCCTTAATTGGTTTCTGTTTAGATATGTCCATTAGCTGTTACTCCTGAAGACGCTAAAATAACCAGCAATACTTCCATATCCCCAGTGAGACGAAAGCTGGGCAATTCCCTATGTTTCTTGCTAATATTCAGGAGAGGTCTCCTCTCCTGAATAGTATGTTTTCCCAAATAATTGGTCTCAGCTGTCCAGTTTATCCTCTTAATGATTTCAAAGGTTTTATGATTTAATAACAGAAATTAATAAAATAAGTTTGATACTGATTTCAGCCTAGGGCTTTCTTTTCCTCACTGTGCACCAGTAGTGAAGATGATTGCTTTTCTAGCAGTAATATTCTTCCTGGACATCTTTTCTAGGCAGTACTGTAGAGTTCATTGCTGCGCTTCAAATTCCTTTTATTTGTCTAGGGACTTTGGGTTTTCTGGGCATTTTCTAGTTTGTTTTGTTTTTCTTTTGTTTCATGTAAGACCTTAGCTCTAGGCTAAAAAAAAAAAAAAAAAAAAAAAAAAAGACATTACAGGATCTTATCTAAGTAATTTTACTTTATTAATTTTTGGTGCTGGTGGAATCCTAAGCAACCTCATTATTTGGTGAGTTGAGGGAAAGAAGGAAGAGGTAAAGAACAGGCACCAGTATCAGATGGAGAGCCTTTCCAAAAAGCTTTAGACCAAACTTAAAGGAATAACCAATGTTGACAAGAACAGTATTTCTTAGTAGGGACAGTTCTTGGATCTTTCTTGACATCTCCCCTATGACAGGAGTTTGTGAGAAACTAGTCTGCTGTCAGATGTCAAAACTGGGTCTGAATAATGAAATGGAGAGGGAAAAGCTCTCCTTACCTTGCTGATCATCTGCATCTCTTTCTCTTTCCTGTAACTCTTGCGGTCTGGCTGATCTGGAGTCACCAGTGAAACTTCTGCCCTTGGGCTGGAGATGGGCAATGGGTTCTGTGTTGTGAATTTTATTGACTCTGAAAATTACATCAGGGACAATTATCCATGGTAAAGCCCTGGGTGACAGGGATAACTTAAAGGTCACACAGCTATGTACAGACACCTAAGCTTGGTTTGCTTATGGTATCTGAGCCATATGGCATGGCAATGTGGTGCACAGGTGTTTCCTCGTTCTAGATATATCAGAAATACAAAGCAGGCATAAAACTAGAGAGACAAGTTATCTCTGTAAGAGCGCTGATGAAACTTCTGCAGAAATTCTGTATCTGTTTCTGGTAGACTTGTGTTTAGCCTACCAGAAGTACAGACCTTGAAAAATACAAAAGCTCTTTTGTCTCTCAGTCCTGGGGAAATAGTTTGTCCAACTGCCTCCTGAGTCTATTGTGTACAGAATTCCCTTGCTTTGTCTTCTTCAAAGTATCTGGTTGAAGCATGACAAGGGACTGTGTCAAGAAGGATCTTGCTTTGAAATCATTAGATAAATCCGTTTCAAATCATGCTGATAACATACCTAACTCTTTCTCTTTCCTTGGCCTCTTCTTCAAAGAGAAATACCCCGAATTTGAATAAACAGATTTTTGCTTAATCTGGAAGTATAATACACACCTGTTTCTTTTCAGTGTACCTGTGAGCCATAACTCGGGACTGAAACGCCAGTCCCATTGCCTGTATACACTAGAAAGTAACTGCAGCACACAATAGCATTTTTATGCATCTAATTCTGTGATTGTTCCTTTTATCTCCTAGCATTTAATGTTGGGAAAGACTTTTTTCTCTCATGCATATGCTATAATGTTTGCAGGTGACTCTTGTGAAATTGAGTGAAACTTCTGGTGCAGTAGTACATTTGTGTGTGTTTGGATTCTGCTGGGAATATGCACATTCTCTGGATGTCATTCTCCAGGTAAGAAATCAGGACATTGCTCCTACTCTCTTTGTTCTCCCATTTCCCAGCATATTCCTGTATGATACTGCACTGGGCAGAGTAACCCAGGCTGATCAGGACCAGTTGCCAACCTCTGCTATGGGTATGGACCTTCAGAGGAGCTCACCAGGCTCTGTTAGCAACAGTGATGTGTGTGGAAGCAGAGCTTGCTGCCAGTTCTGAGCAGGCTGACAGCTCGCATTGGTGAGAAACAAAAAAGTAATTTCAGATACAAACCTTGCTTAGAAAACAATTTTCAGCATATTGAGCTCACAAAACACTCGAGGGAAATAGTAGAAATTATTTCTACACCTTCCACTCCCATTGCCAAGAAGGATTCAAGCCTTCTGGGGAACTCTCCAAATTGATGGAGAAACGGAGCTGGCCAGGCAGAGAAGGTGAATGGTGTTGGCAGCCGGGCAGAGCGCCAGCTAGCTGTTCTCTGCCAGACTTTCATGGCTGCACAGAGCATAGCGTCTCCCTCAACCACTTAGTAAATTTATGACATCACCAGCTGTTACCAGGGAAACATAGAAACTACAGATTTGGATCTTGGCAGCTAGGTGTAGAGAGGAAATGTCTTGCTCTTTTGGGGATCAAAAGGAAAACTGAAACAAATTCCAGAATAGCTTTGCACTGGAACAAAGTTGGGGTAGGTTAACGATTCCAAACCAAACAATTATAGCTGCTAAAGTGCTAGCTTGGTCCCTATTATGTCACTTACAGAAAACAAACACGGGAGATCAAATGCAGGTCCTCTAACGTCATGCAGCTTAGACATACCCTTCAGACATAAGCCCATTACTGTTGACTTACAACTTCAGTTCTGACCAGTGGATTTAACAAGTCGCTTTTAGAGACACGATATCCTCTGGCCAATGATTTTTCAGAAAGTGACGATAATTGCTGCTTCTTGAGTTTGCTGAAGTTTCACAGCAAAGTGAGTTTGCTTGTGTTTCACAGCAAAGGAAGCATGTAGTATTGGGTTTTTGATAAAACTGTGTGCAAATACCATTACTGTTGTAATGAAATATGTGCTTTTTATAGCTTTTAAAATATGGGGTTTGTGAGAACTGATGTCCTTAGATGTGTTTTATAGCTTTTAAGTGCTTGAGATTTTTGAAGTTACGAAAATCAGATTTTTGTCTTTTAATAACATTAGCTGGTGTTTTATTTATGTTGCATTTTTAAATGAAAAAGCTGCTTTTAAAATTATTATTAAAGCATTGAGTAGTTGGGACCAGCTTATATTAGCTCTTGCACAGGCCTGTTTGATTTCATTCACGTTGCACAAGATGTATAGGTTTGGTATGTACTTGGGTTACCCAGAAATGCTGTGTCTTTGCTACACAGGCAGGTGGAGCAAGCTTCAGCAAGACTCAAGCTGAACAGCTGCTTTGTCTCCGTTCCCGCTTGCAAGGCTGTGGGCTGTATGTGGCCATACTTCCACCTGGAGATCCCATGTCAGAAAGGTATAGGGTGTTAACGCTCACCAGATGTGGGGGAGATGTATGTATGGAGTGCTGAAGACCTGTGGACTCACCCTATTTGGCTGTGTCTCCAACAAGGCGCAAAATTGCATAGAAAAAACCCCCATGTTGATAATCTGGTGTCAAATAATGGATTGAGCAGTCTTTATAGCACTACTCCATAACTGTCTTAAAGAGCACAGGAACATGTTTAATCTGATTTGTGTCCTCCATATCAAAAAATAGACAAGACCTGCTTGCCAAACAATCAGTCTGTCTTTCCTCTGTTTTGTTGTGGCCTTGGATCTTTGGGTTTCTATGCCACAAGATCTATTTGCCTACAGTCTGGATCTTGTTGCCTGGAACATGGTTCAGTGTTCCCTGTTGTGCCTTGGATGGATTGCAGGGATATGTCATGAGAAAGCCATCCAGAGTCATCTGCTCACATGCTGTGACGCTGGCTCAGATTCCCGAGGCAGAGTTGCAGACAGAGATCTTGAGTGCTTCAGAGAACTTAGCTATCAATGCAAGTTCCTTTTTCTATCCTTTGAAGTGAGCCACTTTGAAAGGCTTCTTTTTTGATCCTCTTTAGTTAGACTGTTGGTTCCTCTTGCTTGCATGCCCAATCGCAGTCCTGAGACTTGGGACTGGGGCTGTTGTTATGGTTTTTCTCTCTGGAATGGTGAAAATGTCATCCTTCCCCACTTTTCTTTTTTAAGGGTATTAAAGATGCTTCCGAAGAGGAAAGAATTTACTTCTTGGGAAAAGTCATGTACAATCAGGATGAGGCTCCCATGCAGACTTTCAGGCTAGAGGTGTGCTCTGGAATTCCCATGGGGAGGAGAACATTTTTGTTTGTGTGGTAAGTTCATGGTGTTTGCAATCTCTGCCATGGTTTTAGAACTAGGTGCACTGTTGCAGCCTCTGTGTCCGTCCCAAGTACGCTCTCCAAATGCTGGCTCCTCTAGAGCTGCTCTTAAGTACCCACAAGTCCTGTGGCCCTGCCTGAGTCCCACACAGGCCTTTAGTAAATTAAGTGAATATGACAAGCATGCGTTAATCAGACCAATATGTGGTATTTATTATTTCTTATATACTGCCACTTACTACAGGGCACCTTCACTTTTGTGCTGATGCTCTTCCTATGTGTGGTGAAGCGGAACAGGAGGGGCAGTTTAATAGGGCATACAGGGACAGAGAGACAGCGAGCTGCTATATCGTACTCTCTTCAGCACAAACATATTAACTCCTGGACTCAGAGAAAGCAGTGGGGAGAACTCAGTAAAGAGTATCCTCAGATAATAAACTAATTATTTTTCTCATGTTTTCATCCTCCTTTTTCTCAGGATGCAAATGTGAAGAATTTTCCACACCTAAACCTGAAAATCATTCATACTACACATGCATTTATCGAATTCAACTGGATGGGAACCCTGTCCTCTGAAGAACTCAGTAGTAATGAGCCAGAAAATAGCTCATTACATCTGGTAACTGTGTTTATGTGAGCTGGTAACAGCAATGGGCACAGTGCAATTCTCTCCATTCCTTCTGGATTGCGCTGTGATGGGAGAAATGATAAAATTTCTGCTATGCAGACTGTGATTATGACAGAGGAAAGCCCCTCTAAAGATGCCACTTTCTTTTCTGTTTCTTGACCTTCTGGTGTATGTGGAACCTTGGTTGCTGACTAAAGTGGCAACACAGATAATCAAGTTTTTAAAGGCCCTAATTCATAAATCTAATAACAACACTAAGAGAAGCTGAGGTGTATTCTCTTCTGATTAGTGAATCATTAATGGAACTGGTATCATATTTTTCCTGTAAAAAAAAAAAAAAAAAAAGCTAATTCTGCAGTAGGGATGAAAAAAGGATCTGGGTTGGCTTTCAGACTCCAGTGAGCTGACAGTTAGGAAGGAAGCCTTCCTGCGGCCATCATTAGGAAAAAAGGGACACTGTGTGAGAGACACTTTTCAAAACAGCACCTCATCTTTAGCCCTATGTTGAGGGATTTGGTGGCCGGCAGCTAGGGATACTTAGTGGTGTCATTTAGAAAGGGGATGCACTGGCTGTGAGCTGACACAGGCCAGTTTTGAGTTGCTGTGCTCCTCAGAAGGGACTTTGCCAAAAAAGGAGAAGAATTCATCACCTATTAGAACATATTTTGGCTGTACTATGCAAGCAACTTAGTAGAATCTCTGTATATGCAGTCTTTAAAACAAAAGAAGTAGGGCTGCTTTGTGTGCACTGAAGAATTTTTGCTATTGACTTCACTGGAGCCATGATTCTGCACCAGATCCATATCCTGAAGGCCTAACATGCCCTTAAAAAGGCTACTGCAAATTTGTAAATCATAATCACAGGCCCCAGTTGACATGACAACCAGCATCACTCCTGCTTAGGGTCTAGCCCTGCAAACCCTGTAACCCTCTGTCTATCGCACACTCAGTACTCACTCATGGGATTCCTTTGTCCCTACCTTTTTTTTTTTTTTTTTACTGGAACTTTCATTGACAATAAAGAGCATTTAAAAAAAAAAAGAAAAGAAAAGAAAAAGTGTTTTAAGGCAAATTATGCTCCTGGGTACTTAGTGTTTCAATGTTTGGGCTTCAAACACTCTGGGACATGCTGATTTGTTTAATAGCTACAGCCCTTACTGGAATGTTTTTAAATAGTGTAAACATTCCTACTAGTTTTATGGGTTTCTAAACTGTTTTTTTTTTTTTTTTTTTTTTAATGTGGGTACAAATTTAAGTTGACAGTGTACTTTCCAAGCTCCCATTAGATAGGGCCAACTTGCTGTTGATAGAGGACTATCTCTGAAATAGCTTTATGATGTCTTGCAATGGAAGACTTTTCATTAACTCTGGTTAGAAAAAGAAAAACAACCTGCCATGTATTTTTAAGTCTTTTATCAGTTCTTACTGTGCTTTAAAGTCTGCAGGACTCCTGCTGGTGGAAACGGGAAGAGAAGAGAGTGAAAAAGTAAAAGGATAATTTAACGGATAAAGGAATATATTTTTCACTGTACATTGTGTTTTCCAGCTACTGTTATCATGCAGCCATCAAAGATCTCAGTGCTTTAAAACTTCTTACTTGTAGGTTGCAGTATGTTGGTGATTTCCTTATGTAACTATGTTTTACCTCTCTTTGAGTGTCTCAGTGCTGCTTTAAAAGGGCAGTATAGAAAACTTCTGCAACTACAGCATTTGGTTTCAGTTTTTATCAATTTGGTGTCAGCCAGGCTCCTACAATTCAGCTGATTAAAAGGGACGGAGCTAAACCTGCTGCGTTTGGGGGATTTAAGCCTACATTTTCCCCCTCTAAATTTTGACCTTTGCAAAATGAGCTTCCCACCCGCTGAAAGTGCAACATAAAGCAAATGTTTCCTACTTTTACAAGTGAGGCCAAATTCCATGCATTCTGGCTGCTTTTCACTGACAGAAAAATGATTCCAGAATAATTAGAGCTTGTAAATGACACTGTATGTCACTGTAACAATAACAGCTAACTTGGCCTTTTGCAAAGTATATATTTTCTCAAGAAATTTTGATCTAATAGGCAAAACACTGATTATGATGACCTCGGGAAAACATAGCCTAAAGAAAGTAGTGGATGTTTGTGACTGTTTTGAAGACTCTCGAATGGAGCAGTTTCCTGTTGAGGAACGTTGTGCTTGTGTTACACCCCGTGGTGGGGTTCTCTTGCCTGCCCTGTCTTCAGCCTGGATCCTGAAGGCTCTAAAGAGGGAGCAGGGGCAACTTCAGCCTCCTCTGCTGAGGAGCTCCGTGGGGAAGGAATATGTGCTGTGCATAAAAAATTGGCGTAAACTTTGTCTGATTATCTGCCTGATTATGGGACTACACAGAGTTGGTGGGGGTACTGGTATATGACATGTATTCTTGTTTCCTCTGTTCCCTGTAGCATGACTGAGCCTTGGACACAGTTACTTAGTGGGATCAGTAGGAGGCTTGATGAGCTGCTGAATTCTTCCTTGTCTAATTTCCCTTGTCTAGGTTGCCTCAAATTATCACTGAACTTTAGTATTTTTATACACAATGACTTGTAAATCCATAGAGGTGACACTTTTCATGCTAAAAATGCAGTTACACACATCTCAGGCTTTGCAGCTGAGCACCAATGAAGGAAATTCATTTGGTAACTGAGTTGAGAAAGGAAAGAGCTTAAAAATGTGGTTTCTAGTGTTTTCTTGTGGATATTCCCATTGGACCATGCAAAGAACTCTTCCTGTATACATCATGAAAGAAACAGGAGAATACAAAATAAAAAACATCCCAAGTCTTTCAAAATTAAAACTCTTGAGAGCTTAATTAAATGTACTGTGAGAAAAATGTGCAGTTCACTTACAGCTATTGATTCAAGGTTTATACATTATTGCCAAATCCTGGAATGAATAAAGTTCTAATGCTGAAACCAGAAACAATTGTTTTGTGCATTTTTTTTTTTATGTTGCAGCATTGAGAAAATAATATACTTAGATTCCACGTGTATACTAAAAAGGAGGTTTTTGTTTTGCAAGTAATGAAGCTGATTTGTTTAAAACTTGCGGTCCTCATAAGGGAAATTTTTCTGTCAGTCTCTTGAAAATTCAGGAATTTTCAAGGATTGCATGTGATGAAGATGACGAATGACGTCTTGTTAAATATACGTTTTGGTTGAAATTCCACAACACAGGTGAGGTGCGGTCGTTTCAGCCTCACTCGTGCTAGATGCTGCCTTTCCGTTCTGCAGAATGCCTGCCTAGCCTTGCTGCCGGATCCTGCAAGAAGCCTACCATAGGTGCCTTAGCAGGGCGTCGGTTCATCATAACGTGCATCTTTATCTAGAGCTGTAGCACACCTGCTTGTCCACTCCCGTTTTTCTGTTCATTTTCTGCCTGCGTACCCTAAAGTGCTCATGCTGAGGAGGAAGCCCCCGATGCTGGCACCCGTCGCTTGCACCTCAGTAGCACGCTCATCCCACGCCCGAGGGGAGCCCCCTCCGGGGGCGGCCCTCGCGGCCGCAGGGGGCC
>JMFS01103057.1:0-17147 GCA_000699545.1 Podiceps cristatus | reverse complement strand
GGTCTTGTTACAGTTCAGGGTTAAACCACGGCAGTGTTAAACATGCATTGCTGGCTAAGTCACCCCATGGTTTATCACACCATTTTATCAAGGATCTTATGTAAGTATTTGCTTATTTGACAATTATAAATTGTCATGCCTCTTATGGACAGCCAGATTTCATGGACATAAATCTGTCATGCTTGCAGAGATATTTATGAAATATTTTCTTTTTTCCTTTTTAACTTTTTCCAATTTAAGGTGAGTGACAATTCAAGTAAATCTGTTTTCTCCTTTGCCTTTTAGAAAAAAAATTCTAAATCCCGTAATGAATGAAGGATACACTGGTCCCCTGCTAACGTTCTTGGAAATAATCCTTTTCCTAAAAAACATTTGATAACCAAGACATCTTGCTAAGGTTTGACACAAAACATAGCCAACGAAGTGACTATGGACACATGAGGGTATATACACAGCTGAAACAAAAGCACAAATCATCTCTACAACCCACAAAACTATTTGTATATCTACTTTTCTCACTGGTTTTAAGGCTTTTTTTTTTTTTTTTTTTTTTCTCCATGCTTTTCATGCATCCCCTTGCACTGAATTTTTTCACTTTCTCTAGCTCCTTTGTGCAGTCACTTGGAAAATCTCTTAATTTCTCCCTGTAAAGACCTTTGTGTGTGACTATTTCTTCCATCCTTGTTCTAGTAACATCAATTAATCTGTACGGAAAATCAGATTGGCTTACTTGTCTACATTTTGCCTGAGACTTTCTTGAAATTAGGATTTCCTTTTCTTGCCTGTCCATAAAAATGCCTACATCTTCTTTCAGTATGTGAAATAGAGAATAATGATAATAATGTAGAATTCTGCTGCAGTGCCATTGTGAAACTACACTTGATTTGTAGACTGAAACTTGCTCTTTTTTTCAGAGAAAGTGGTTAAGCTACTCATATTGTAGCACTTGATACCTCCATATCCTCATTATTCAGAACCATTTTCAAAAAGTGAGTTATTTCATCTCCAAAACATGAAATAGCCATGTATATCTTGGTGGGATTGTGACTGACTGGTTGCATCAGCAGGCTAGAGGACTGAGAATGTCTGCAGTGCGTTCTGTACATTAGATACGGATCTTTTTCTAGGAAACTATAAAAGCAGGGCCCCCTGCCAATATATTTTGTGGAAACCCGAGTCACTTTTTATAATACACAATGAAGAAGTGGCTTGATAAATCGGGAGAAGAGAGGATTTTGAGGGCTGGGAGAAGTGTCAGCATTCAGATGCCTTCTTATGTTTGCATTAGCTGTTTTTGCACTGTATGTAGTGCAAAATAAATTCATTTAAGTGTAGGTAAACAGTGCTGGGGCATTGGAAGTAAGTGGGCATCAATCAGTTAGATTAAATAAAAGTTTTAATGAGTTCTGCAAGATATATCAGGGATTATATGAATTCCTCTCAACCTTCTTATAAATTACCCTTCCTTTAATTTGAAGGCCTATTAAGATGACCTAAATATTTTCAAGCCATGTGAGTTCCAGTTCTGTTTCATTCATTATTCTGGTGTTATGAAAACTTTTGCTCAAAGAAATTATCCATGCCTTTTTTTTTAACCCACAGATTTTGTTCTCTTAGAAGAAAATTGTTGAATAAAGAGTAAAGAGCTTCAACAATTCATAATTTTGCACATTCTTCTGTGCAAAGAAAAACACATCAATGCAGCTGATAAATTTCAGTGAAAATTAAAGGATCTTCCTTTTTTTTTTTTTTTTTTTTGATCTCAGATTCTGCTTTTTAATATATATAAAATACAGAAGTAAAGGATGAACATGAGCCAGCAGTGTGCCCAGGTGGCCAAGAAGGCCAACGGTATCTTGGCTTGTATCAGAAATAGCATGGCCAGCAGGAGTAGAGAAGTGATGGTCACCCTGTACTCGGCGCTGGTGAGGCCTCACCTTGAATACTGTGTTCAGTTTTGGGCACCGCAATACAGAAAAAGACACTGAGGTGCTGGAGCATGTCCAGAGACGGGCAACGAAGCTGGTGAAGGGTCTGGAGCACAAGTGCTGTGAGGAGCGGCTGAGGGAGCTGGGGGTGTTCAGCCTGGAGAAAAGGAGGCTGAGGGGAGACCTTCTCATGCTCCACAACTGCCGTGAAGGGAGGTTGTAGCCAGGTGGGTGTGGGTCTCGTCCCAAGTAACAGGCTAGATGACAAGAGGAAATGGCCTCAAGTTACACCAGGGCAGGGTTATATTGAATATTAGGAAACATTCCTTTACTGAAAGGGCTGTCAGGCTCTGGAACAGGCTGCCCAAGGAGGCGGTTGAGTCACCACCTCTGAAGGTATTTAAAAGATGGGTAGATGAGGTGCTTAGGGACATGGTTTAGTGGTGGTCAGGCACGGTTGGACTGGATGATCTTAAAGGTCCTTTCTGACCAAAGGATTCTGTGGTTCTATGAATGACTGCTTCTTGTTTGCAGTCTCATATGCTAGTTTCTTTTTTTTTTCTTTTTTCCCCCTTTCGATGAAAGTCATGAAACATGTTCCAGGACTAGTGCCAAGTACCATTCATAGTCCAAATTTGTTGCAAAGGATTTTCTTCATTCCAAGGGGATGAAGCAAGGAAACAGAAATACAAGTTGCACGAAGAAGCAGAGGAGGCTTAAAGTAGAAAAGTGGGTTTTAGACATTTTACAGAGCAAATGTCTACTGGTGATTACTGAAGTAAAGAGGGCTTCTAATACTGATTTGTGTTATTTCCATGGTTCCTCACTATCTAGTTACTTTTATGTCTTACATATTTATAATGCTAGAAGGCCACCATGACCAAATAATTTAAAAAACACAGTCAGCCCAGTGGTGACCTTTCAGATACATAATACCTTGAAGTTTCATTTTTTATACCCTTTCACCCTTTAATTTGTTATGCATGAATGGCTTTATTTTGCATAAACAGCAAGATTTATTATTTAACTAGAGCTTTTTTCTAATCAAGCAAAGCATTTACAGAGGAAAAATCCCAATATCTAGAGAAAACAGAAATTTTCCTCCCAGCAGACCCCAGAACCTGAGCATGCTCACAGCTGCAAACATGCCTTTAGAAGAACCCTCAGCACAAGTTATTTTCCAGACTGAATGAGGGAGGCAGAATCTGGATTCCCACACTTTGATGCTTCGACATTCATGGTTTTTCATCTTTGATAATAAATGAATACTCATTTTGAATCAAGAGCTATCTCTCTGAGTGTATTACTGGTTGCCTACATAGCTTACCAAAAAAGAGTTTTCATCTGTGGACCACATAGTGGTTTTTTCCTTTCTTGTGGTCATGTCATTCTACCACATACCAATATATATTTCTCTAGGTTACCATTTTTTCTTGTAAAAGCCATCTGTGCTTTGTCCTACTGTACATTTAAAATCCTGTTATGTTTCAGTAGCACTATGCAAAAAAAAAAAAAAAAAAGCTAATTCAAAGCTGCTGTGGATCCTGCAAGGATTCTTGGTGTTACCACTGGAAAATAACATAATAAGGCATTTCCCCCTCCTCCCTGTGCCCCCCCCCCAGAAGAAGCAGTGTCAGAAATGGAGAATTTTGAACCTAAAATAGCCATCAGAAGAAGATTTATTTCTGTGTCTTTTCTTAGGTGGCTAAGTTTTTATAAAAGTTGAAATATTTAGTTGAAAATTTGAAATATTTTCTTGAAAAGTTGAAATATAACATCTTTATCAATGACATCGATGATGGACTTGAGTGCACCCTCAGCAAGTTTGCCGATGACACCAAGCTGAGTGGTGCGGTGGACACGGCAGGAGGAAAGGCAGCCGCCCAGAGGGATGCCCGCTGTTACCGGACTGTCGGGGATAGGGGTTGGCTAAACCACTGCAAGCAGAAGCACATTTTGTAAACTTTTTTTTTTTTTTTTTCCCCTCCTTTTTTCTGCCCATTACTCTCTAAATTAGAGTACAATTTTGCAGTTTCAGACCTTTTTCATGTTGGTGCATTTTATCATCAGGCTCCATCAAAAGCAGTATGAATATATTCTTTTTCTCTTTGGGCCTGCAAGTACATGTGCTCTAAAGAATGGCTGTACAACCCAAGCATAGGAAACATTTCCTGACTTAGCACGTTGCAACGTGCATTTCCTGGAGCCTGAAAAATCCATCATGGGATTTTCATTTGATATTAACTCAGAAATGTACAATTTATATGTATCTGTAGGTATGTATCTGTAGGTATGTATCTGTGAGGTGCCTAAAAATTATAAAAAATCATATCTTTCTGGATCTGAAATGGAGTCTGGAAAGTTTTTTGTCATCCTCACTTTTTAGTGATGCAGTTTTAGGTGGGATCTTCATTTGATGGAAAATATACATTTGCAGTAAGAAAAGCATGATGTTGACACCTGTAAATAAGTTTCTGTTATTTATTATAGCGCCATGAAAAGAGTTTTGGGAACCCCTCTGTTTGGTCTTCTTCTCTGTCCAGAAACCAAGTACTATTGTTTACAGTCTACATACTCCACACGCAGAGACACATCACATGATCAGACTCCTAATGGTTGGTTCTGTCTTGTGTCTGTTTTGTTAATTGGAGCATCCAGGATATGCCACTTCTGTTTAGTCCAGGTGTTATCAAAATTTACAACCCACCTTGTCCTGCCTGCAGCTAGCAAGCAGCAGAATCTTGCTGGAGATATTAGGAGTTCAGTTCCAGACATGCCCCTTCTCCCTCACACCCATTTACCCAGGACCTGTTCATGTTCAGTTTAAACTACGTTTTTTCATCGCTGACATTACACCCCTTGCTTTTGCCTTTAGACTATTTAGGTCTGGGTTTTGTAATGACACAGGCACTTGACTAACAAGCTACAGGTATCATTCAGATGTAGACATACTATGTTAAGATTGGATTATTAATTTTGGTCCAGATGGAAGAATGCAGAGGTATTTTGGCATCTATTTTATGGGATAATACTTGACATATGAACCTTGTAGTCTGATTTATTATTTCTCAATTCATTAACTATGTGCTGTAATTTATTAAGTATACTTCAGATCTATAGAGTTAAGGGTTGTACCTCATAAGCTCAATTGTATGTGGCTTTTTCATCTGGATAGTGCTTTTGGTTGAGCTTCAGTCTATTATTTTCCACCCCTTGAATTGCGTTGACCTGATATATATGACGGAATTAGTGAAATTAATATGATGCCAGTCCAGCAACATATCAAACCTCCCCTGAATGCAGCAGTTGGTCTGGCAGACAGGCATCTCCTAACTCTTTCACAGCAACTGGCTGAGGATGTGTCGTACACCACAGATAAGCATACAGAAATCCACATAATTAGTATAAAACACATTACAATTGTCTGTATTTGCACAAGTAGCAGCCCTTGCAGCCTTAAGGGCACCAATCTGGGGAAAACACTTTCTTTTTAGCTGTAGAGTGTGTTTGTGACTGGACAAAATTTGACTGTTCATAACCTTGGTCACTGGTAATTCTTCTGTGATGGCTTACCTAGTTATTTCTTGACTCTTGTACAAGTTCCTTCTTCTTTGTACTGATGATGTGGTGGGGAAGCCAACAGATGGATTGAAGGCTTTATGATTTCTGATCTCATAGACGTGTCTGTGAAAGCTTGGAAATCTCTCCCAGCGCTGCATCCTTTGTAAATACATGAAGCGCATATGCATTTACATAAAGTACATAGATCAGTGTCTGCAGGACTGGAACAGGATACTCGATTTTCTCTGTTACCTATTGAAGACAAGAGTAACTGAAGGTGGTTATTAATTTCTATCTTTGTTCCTCAAGCTGGAACATTTCCGTTTGTAGGAGGTCCCACTATGCTCAGTGACAGTCTTTTTCCATTTCTCCGTCAGTTCACTTTCTTCCCCATAGTGAACATAAACTTTATACTTTAGCTTACATCAGCAGTTGTTGTATTATACGTGGATTTTATCACCTTTCTTTGCTTTCCATTAGGAGGAATGTGCTAACATATTACTTAGGATAGTCCATTACATAATGGTAACTTTCAAACCCACTATAATACAGCTGTTAAGCTTAGTTATCAGGCAGCTATGAGTATCCTCTGATACTTATTTCTGCCCTTTTTCTTCCACATGACTTCAATTCTGGTTCAATTATTATATCTTAGTATTCACTACCCTCTCTCAAAACCTTCGTATTTGCATACTTAGCAAATAGTTTAACTGCTTAGGTACAGATAGGACTAACTTTTTTTTTTTTTTCCTCTGTTACAAACATTCTGCCATCTTGACATACCCTTCTATATTACACAACTGTCAAAAACAACCTGAGTGAAAACAACAATTTTATCACTAGGTTTGGCTGTTTCTTTTCAAGGTGGTGATCTTCAAAGGAACATCCTGTAAAACAAGGCGGAAAGACCAGCCAAAGCAGTCAGGTTGTTACAGTCTGGCTTTAGCTGTCACTGTTGATACCATTTCTTTTTAGATTACTCAGGGTTATATCCACCTATTACTTAAGTTCAAACTGTTTCTCTACATTGATTTTTCTTTATGACTAGCTGATACTACGCAAAAGCTTTTCTTTTCTGAACTACACTGTAATTTTGTCATTTCTTCGGTGAAGCAGGAAAAAGACCCTGTCACCGGAGTTCCAGGATAGATGTAATGCATACATACTGGTGCGTAAATAGAGAGCAATACTAAATTATCCTTTATGCTATTGAAAATAACTTATCCCAAACACTGCCATTAATTTCTGTGCAGCCACACAAAGAGGATGTTGTATATATGCAGTGTATATTCAGACACATAATTGAATCTCACATGCATCGTTACAGCTAACTGAATCTCACATGCATCGTTACATACAGTGCCCAATCTTCAGTTTCAAAACTGGAATCTGCTTAGCACAGAAGCCAACTCAAGTCAGCTGTCTGCCTGGCTAGTTTTTCTGTAAGAAATTGATTTACTCATTTACCATGGTTGTGGTAACGCTAGTAAGCTCATGCGTAGACATGAAATAATTTTGGAAGAGTACCTACTTTCCAAGAAAATCAGAGTAATACTCTGAAAAGGTATATATTTTTTCCTGGGAAGGAGTAAGAAAGAAAACTAAAATGTCTGCCCAAAATATGTCAGCCAAATCTTAGAATGTACTAAGACTGGAGTATGTTTGTAGAATATATACCTACAATATTCTACATAGAGTTTATATATATTCTATGTTATTGAATGGTGAATTGAATGCCCTGTTGCTAAAATGATGTTACAGCAATCCGAATGCATATAGACACCATTAAGAGAACAAAAACCCCTGGCATAATTGACTCTTCCTGGTCATATCCTTTTAAAATCATGCTAGATAGTAAGTGTTAGGCATGTAAGCAAGCAGGTAAGTTTAGCACTTTTCATGGTTTGCTTTTGTAAAAAAAAGGAACGTCAATTAAAGGAAGTGTCCCATTTTAAAATTTAGAAGGAAAATGCTATTTAACTTGTCTATCTAATGCAACAAGATATACCTGAAAATGATCCCTTAAAAGGGTTTATTTCAAAATGTGTTCATGCAGGTAAGAATATTTATAATTACAGAATGACAAAAAAGCAAAGTTGAAAGAACATTAGAAGGCAGTAATCCCACAGCCACCTCCAAAGTCAGGATCATTTATGTTTGCATTATTCCTGACAGAGCTCCAGAAAACTCCTTTTAATAAATTCCTTGTTCTACCCTTTGACATGAAGCCATTGATAAATTTTTCTCTGATGCTTTTAGACAATCTTGTTCCCCGGTTAAAACAAGTAAGTTTTTGCCTAGTCTGCGTGTGTCTGAAGACCCATGTTTTCTTGGCTTGCCTCTGAAAATGTCATCAGATATTGTGTCACGGCCACACACCAGTCCTGCGGGCAGTGAGGCAGCTACCTTTCTTTTTCTCATGCGCAAAGTTAAATGATTTTGTTTTCCGTTTTTTTTTTTTTTACTTTTCCAGTTTCTGCTAACGATGCCTTCTACCTCGTTACCTTTCAGGTGACTATGAATGATTTGCTTGATTAACATTTCCGGACTTTCTAGCAATCAAAGATAAGCAGTCTGACCTATAGCTCACTGGCTCACTTGTTTAACTCATTTCCCTTCCTTTCCCAGCATGAACGTCATTAGTCCCATCTGATTAACAGCTAGTTTTTTCAAGTACTTTCTAATTAACTTTTGGGGTTTTTTTTCATTATTATGGCTGTATAGTCCTTTTACCATAGCTATCAGTGTTGCTGGCCACCAATCATTCTGCAGTTGTACTTTTTAGAGAATGCATGTGGTAAGGGAAAACACTAACTTTTGCCTTTGATATTATCTGTTGATAGCTTTCTGTTTAGACCACTTGCCATGCATTCTTCCTACAACAAGGATCACACAGAACAATTTCTCACTCCTTTTGATGTATTTTGTTATTTCCATTAACACCAAGTTATTTTCTAAATTAATGTACAAAACCTCCACGCTTTAGCATATAAACCAAATGTTGAGGAAAAGAGGGAAAGGAGCGAGCTCCTAACAGGAGTAACACAGTAGTTCTGGTCATGCTCACTAAAGTGTGTGATATTATCAATCAAAACTGGACATGGAGTGATGCTGGTGATAACTGGCACTGAGGTTTTGATGTCTGTATATTATTGTTCACAAATCACCCAAACATGGGGGGAAAAAAAAAAAAGCTTGTGTATTTTTTTCTGGTTTAATAATGATATTTAGTTAAGTTTGCTTTATGGGCACAGGCAACTCAGACTTCCTGCATGTTTTGACTAGTCATGTGGTATCTTTATGGTATGGCATAGTATCCATATCTATGTGGAGGTTGCATCCATGTAGGTTGTATAATATACATGGTGTATCTGCCATCATACTCTATTTTTTTCCATATCATTTGTATGTTCTGTTATTCTGTTTTAAAGCTCTGGGGGATTCAGCTTAACTGGGAATGCTTTTAGTCTCAGGGTGATTTATAGCGTTCTCTGGAAGATGTATAATCTGCCTGACATTGTTAAGGTCTGAAGAGAAATGGATAGCAATATATTTCTTGCAAGAAATTTATTACCATAGCAGTTGTCTTGCACTACCTTTCTAACCTTTCTAAAATATGCCTTTTTTTTTTTTTTTTTTTTTTAATATCTTGTGTATTTTCTGGGCAAGTCAGGGAAATTTCACAGAATGCTCAGATTAATAATACTGTTTAAAAAATGTTTATCCAGTTGCATGGTTTTCCTCTTGAATGCTGAGAAAAGTGAAGAAAATGGTTGACTGCATCACAGAATTAGATGTTCTTAAATGTGGCTCGAGAAATACCTGGACTGTTGATGCAGAATCAGTTTGATATTGAGGTGCAATAGCAAACCATGGGAGCTGTGACTCTCTCTACAGAAGGAGTGGTGAGGTGCTGGAAGAGGCTGCCCAGAGAGGTGGTGGATGCCCCATGCCTGGAGGTGTTCAAGGCCAGGTGGCACGGGGCCCGGGGCAACTTTGTGTGGCCTGGAGGTTGGTGCCCCTGCCTATGGCAGGGGGGTTGGAACTCTATGATCCTTGGGGTCCCTTCCAACCCAGACCTTTCTATGATTCTATGATTCTATGATTCTGTGAGTGAGTCTTTGCTCAGCCTTATGTTCTAAGGTGTGAGGGTTTTGCTCAAATGACAGCCTTAATGATCTACAGTCAGAGAGAGTATGAGGAGAGAAAAGAAAGTACATATCATGAACCTCAGGGAAGGAGTGGGCAGGAGTAAGAAGTCGATAAAGGACCACAATAGGACAACTGTACTGGATGAAGACTTAGTATCAAAGTGTTGCCAAAAGTAATGCCCTGATTTATCATGACAAAGAGTTCAAGGGGTTTAAACAACCTCTAACTAAATATTCGGGGTATTTTGGGAAGAGCCTTGAGACTTTTTTTTTCTCTTAACCACTGCAACCACCATTTTTTATTTTTTTTTTTTTAATACAGAAACAGCATTTTCCTATGAGATCAGCTGTACCAATGTAATTAGTGAGGTGAGTATCACTTACTACTTGTAAAACTCTTCTGTAACTTTTGATCATGTAAGTTTTGTACATGTAAGAACATGTTATCATTTGACAACTAAAAAGTAAAGAAAAAGCTGTTACTTCCATTGAAATGCTGTACATTTCTTATGATTGCCATCACAATTTCTAAAGCATATAATTTTTGCCACTTTAAGATTAGCTGAGTTTTCCCGTGTAAAGCCAAGTCCTGGACATTCAGTGAAGACACATGTTTACCACTCTGTATCCTGCTGAGATATCCTCAGAGCATATGACAGACCTGAAAACAAACCAGCTACATATATTCATCTGGAAGGAATAGTTTCAAGGGAGAGAAATTCTGCTGAGGTCTGAGTTGAGTTCTTTATGGAAGTAATGAACCTCGATAGGTTTATGAAGGTCAAAACTAGTGTTTTGTAAAACTATTGAGTTCTGATTTGTAAAATGTTCACTGCAGAAACACAGATTTATAATCATTTAGGGATATTGATTTTTTTTTTCCCCTCAACTCTCCTAACCTTGGGCAGATTTCCACCATGAAGGAACAGAATGCGTTTTTTATTGGATCTATTGATGGAAAAAGTTTGCATGCATATTTACTGAGGTGAGTAGCCTGATACAGTGTGAAGTGTTTTTTCTGTAATAAGAACTGTAGATGAAGCTCTAATTCATAATTTGATATAAGGAAGGACATAAGTCAACTGGATTTTGTAGTTCTAAGCCAGTTCAAGTTTAAGCTGGTGTTACAAATTGTGGGATAATTCCAAATTTGAGAAAGAAATACTGCCCTTATATCCTTTTCTTTCTCTTTATTTTTTTTTCTTTTTCGCGTTCTATTTTCTTTCACATCTGACACAATTCAGTTTCTGTGCTATTCCAAGCTAGGATGAAGGAAGCTGAATAAGGCCTGAAAGGTCTCTGGGCAGTTGCAGTTACAGAATCTAGAGGGGTGAAAGCTGTTGGTATCCCATGTCATACATCTGCTCAGCATGTCTGCAGCTTTTAGTCTCGAAACACCAACATAATACAGAATGAGGAAAGTGCAGAAGGAAATAGAAATCTACCTGAGAAGCCTTTAAACTGTTAGGATGTTATTAGCAAAAATATTAAAAGCAGTAACTCATTCAGTGAGACTAATCCTTGTGTTGCAAATATTGATAAGCTTAGATCTGTCTTCCCTTACAATGATGTTGTGAGTCCAGCATATGACCATCCATGTGGAAGATTTCCAATGCTATTGCATAAAAAATTTTACTGTAATAAGTAACAACTATGAGTAGTTATCGAAGTTTTCATCTCATTCTTTAAACTTGGAAAGATTTGCTAATCTCAGATATCAGTAAACTAGAACTAGACTTTTTTAGTCATTCTCAGATACCTGTATGCCACTTTTTTAAGCCAAGAAGGAAGCAGGAAAAAAACCCTTTCTAGTCTTTCTCACAAAGTGTATTAGAAATTCTAGAAACTACACTGAAAACCACCCATTCATAGTCTGAACTAATTTTTTTGATACTTCCTGGGGATACTTCAGGCTCCACTTTCCATGCAGAAGAGGTATTTACGGAATAAAGTATTTCTGAAATAGCTAAAAACCCCCAAATTTTTCTTTGATGAAGGGTTTGCTGCTTCTTTTCTGAAATTATTTCTCATGTTCATTTTCCAGCCAGACCCTTAGTGGTGGATCTTGCAGTTTTCAGAATGCGTATCTTTCTGCTTCCTCAGTTGACTAAAAAGTTTCTCACCTTGCCATTTCCTTACATAGTCACAGTGGCAAATCTCAATAACATAATTTAGGGAACTGAAATTCTTAACCAATCAGGGACATAGTTAGGGCAGATGGCTTGGACATCATGGCTGCTAAATTCTGTTTCAGACACTAATTCACAGTCTGACTGTTAGTCACTTACTTGCATGTCATATTCTCCTAGTGCAAAAGCAGTTATATTTGTTCATCTTTAGGACTCATGCTGAGATCAGTGAAATGTTTTTTTCCTCAAGTTAAATGCAAGGTGTTGTTTGAGTCCTCTTTTTTTTTTTTTTTTTTTTTTTTCTTTCTCTCTCTCCTCCCCATGTGGTGTGATTTCTTTTTTAAAAAAAAAAAACAAAAAAAAAACCCCAAAAAACCCCACCAACCCCCCAAAAAACAAAACCAAAGCTACAAAGCTCTAGCCTGGTAAACAGAATCTATGGTGATTGATGCCATCATAAAACCTTGGAATATCACTGAGCATTGTTGTTATTGCTCAATACTAAAAGCAACAGAAGATACTAAATCATATGTTGAAAATGGGAGGGGTCAAGATGGAACAATAATGGATACCAAAAAGCCATTTTGAGTTGAGGAAGGTTTTTATTAAGGGAAAACAAAGCATAATACATAATCTTGCTAAGGAACTATTGTAAATTCTGGAGTAAACATTCTGGTTTCACCCTCTTCAGACAGGAACATTCATTTTGATTATCTAATATTACGTGACTAAAGATACTCATCTAAAGAAGGCAATATATTTGCTCTTGGAGGAAGAAGGACTTTTTTAATACAGTGTAGTAGTTATTAAATATATTTAATGTAACTTTAATAAACGCATTAATCACAGACCAGTGTTTTATCAGGTATGACTTACATTTTGGTATACATTTCAAGAAGGACACAGGCTTTGCAGTCTTCACTATTTTGCTCATAAGATTTATATAAGCATTATCCATAACTAAAAAGCTCAGTTCTGTGCATATGTTCATTCCTTTACTATCCTCATACAGCACAAAAGGTTGGGGAAATGGCTATCTCATCCCTGGTGAAGCTTTTCATAACATGTTGACTTTTCTGCCCGGAACCTGAATCACATTCTATTGAGGGCAGTCTCTATGTTGCACTGTAGATGTTTTGGTTGCAAAACAATATTCTGGGACATAGCTTCCTGGGATTCCTCTAGGCACTGTTAGCCAAAATAGGGAGAGAAGTGCCAGGGAGCAGGGCACTCATTCTGCCAGCTAGGGCTTCAGGCACCCTCCTGGGGACAGGGTCAGTAAGGCCCATTGGTGCTCTGAAAGCCCCGAGAGTTGCCACTTGCATCTGATTTTGATCTTGTCTTTTTGAATGTGTCCTGTTCATTGAATAAATCAACATTTATAGGAGGAAGTGCACTTGAAGATGTCAGTGACCTGAGATACACTGTTACTGAGTGATCTGTGGTTGCAATTTGTGACACTGAGAGTGAGAAACTTCTGCATAAACACACCCGAGGGCTATTGTGGTTATTTATATTAGCAAGCATTGTGGAACTCTGCTTTGTAGTTCAGTTTGGTAGGTTACTTTTACTGAAGTTTTAATCTTCTAGGGGGAAAAAATAAATGAAAACAAAACCAAAAAGCCCTTGGCTTTTTGCTAAGAGAGGATTTTGTTTGTTTGAAGTTTTTCTTTTTAATTCCTTCTTACCTTATTCTGGAGGTGTGAACTCCTTGGTACCCACCTCCATTCATTCATCACGGTTATGCAGTATGATATGAAAAAGCTCTTGCAAGACAAGCTATTGCAAGAGGGTCACTGCAATATTTCACAAATGTGGAAGATGTTCTGTGCTTTCCTGCCAAAGCAGAGCACTCTTTTCATTTCATGTCATTTCAGTGGCACGTCTCTGAGGTAGTGCATTTGATTTATTTTGGGTTCTTTTAAGCTTGAGCTTGTGCTCTTTTTGAGACACTGCTCTTGAAATCTGAGGAGCTGTGGCAGATCTGATGCATTGCTGCTAGCAACATGGAAATCCTCAAGGGTTAAAACTTCATGGTCATGGTTCTCATGAGCTGTCTAAAAGAAATCCAAGAGCTTTCTTTTAGAGACAGCTTTTTGAGATACATTGGAGAGTCAGTTGGCTGGTCGGTTTTCTTTATCTGCCCTGTGAAAATTAAGTGCAAGTTAGTGCTTATCTAAAGTTTGTAAATAGAACCAATTGTCTTGTAAATCCACATCTCAGTCGTTTCTGCAAAATAAAACTTGGTTGTACTTGTGGGTGTTTTGAGCAAATTCCTTACTCGAATACTTCTCAAAAGTACTAAGTTAAATTCTTTCCATCAAATGAAAAGCAATTAAAGAGATATAAATAGTCTATAAAGAATCATTGAGAGGTTTGGTACATTGAATTACTGTCTTGTTTAAATACTTCTTGTTGCAGACAACTATAAAAGACATTCCTCTTTCTGTAAGCACCTGCTCCTGGTAGAAACAAGAGTTATATTGATTTACAGCAATTTATTTTCTCCCTGGATTCTGGTCTTGACACTGTGAGAAGATTAATTGGAATTAATGGCATTTGCACAGCTAATTAAAGTCACTCTTCCTCCAGTCAAATCAATTCCTTTAATCAGAGAAGTAACAAAGTCTTGCTCTGTTCCTGCAGTCTGCATGTAAATGTTCTTTGCTTGAATAAGCATCTCTGCAGTCATTAGTGGTTGCATACAGACACCACTAATGATACCTGGTAAGATCTTCAGCACTTGAAAAGCACAAATAATATACATATTCATTCTTATAGATAATAAGATCTTATAGATCTTAAAAATAAGATTTTTTTAAATTGGAGTTAATTAGAGTTTGTTTTTACTCTTGACAACATTCTTCAAGAAGGATTCTGGAGATGAGCATGGTATCATCAGAGAATGCACTCTCAGTTTTTCATGCACTGCCCTAACACAAATAAATGTTACAGCTCAAGGAAAATAATTCCTCTGTATAATCTAATGATGCAGTCTCTCTTCCTAAGCATCGTGCAAAATAGTGTGTTAACAAATTAGTATGTAAAGAGGTCTTTCATGGAAAACACAAACAGGATGGAAAGCAGAACAAAATCAACATGCTGTTAATCAGCGTGTTTCTGCTTAAAATGTAGGAGGCATAACTTCTACTGACAGAGAAATCTTTAGAGGAATATTATTCTTAAACCAATGTATAGTGCTAACTTAATTCTTGAGTCACATTAGAATCTGTTGGCAAGCATGCAGAGCGACGCAGACTACAAGGGCCTTCTGAGTTGGTATTACAGTCCAACTGCTTCACAAATAAGGTCCAATACGGGTTTTGTTCAATATGGAAGTGCATTTATGTTCTACTTTGATATTTGCTGATAGGTGGTGACATGTGACAATGATGCAAAGCCACACACATATTGAAGATGTTGCTTAGCTATAGGTTTATTACAATAAAGCCCTGTTTACTAGATGCTTAGTGTGAAGCATCTTTTAATGTGTATGAAATCTTAATTCATGTTATTGAAACAGAAAATCTTTGGCAATAGAGTCAGATCATCATTTATCTTATGACTGTGATTAGAAGTTCTGTTTCCTAGATACACATCTACTTTTCAGACTCAGAATACATTTGTTATCTTTACTTTTATACTAGACCTACTCTGAAAAAAGACAGTGAATAACCAAACAAAAAATTCCCAATTAATCTCCCTGGGCAAAAGGTGTGACTGGTATTATTCATGTGGTCTCTTGTGAATGTTGGCGTAAAATTTTCTTTATCCGAAAAATCATGACAAGCGAATAACTGTATGATTACCTGCACTCGCAATTGCATTATGAATTATGATCTTGGAAGATGTTAACTCTTAGCAACTCAGCCATCAAGTTACAAGTAGAAAATGATGGAGAATCAGGAGAAGGAGAGGATGAGGAAAAGCAATTCTAAAGTACATAAAAATCTTTTATTAAAACTAAATGAACAGTAAATAAATTCATCAAACTCATGATTACTTCACAGCTACAGAAAACAGATTGTTAAATTCGTTAAATATGTTTCTTCACTTCAAATAAATCTTCCAGATTTACTTAAACACAAATTTTGGGAATAAATTGTGGAATTCCCATTTCTTCGATATTAAACCAATGGAATACGCTGCTGGTCCTGTACAGACATACAGAAGAAAGACTATGTTTTCTAGTGAGAGGATAGAGGAATGCATATTATCTGCAGAGAGACAACCACAAGTCCTATTCAAGCCACCTGTATTTAAAGGTAATCATTTCTACTACATTGGTCTACTTCAGAGTACCTTGAGACTGCTGTGCATCAATGGAGCCTTTATATCATGTTGCAAGGACTGTAACATGAATTGCTTTTCAGTTTTAGATGTGAAAATTTTAATAATGAACAGTGGGTGCAAACAGGTCATATTTTATCATCTCTACAACCTTTCTTTTAAGGTACAGGGAGTTAGTCTATGGGCCATTACAGTTAAAGTAAATAAACCACAATGGTGAAAAATCAAAAAATAATCCCAGAGAAAGTAGCACAATCCCTACTACAAAGTGGTTTGTAGAGCTAATCTTCAAACTTTGAAAGTTTTGCAGATGTACTGTTCTTCCTGGATGGTGGTGGAAATTTAGATACTCAGAAAAAAGTTACAGGAAAGGCTAAACCCGAAGTCCAGGAAAATTCAGCCTTGCAACTGGCATCTGATACTAATGAATGAATTCAAATTGCATTGTAGGCTTGAAAAGCCTGTGGTCTGAAGAAGGATATTCTATAGCAGGGAAGGACTCTTGAATCTCTGCTTCCATTCTTTACCTATACAGTGTCTGCGTTCACCCTCAAGCAGGATTGCAAATACATTTTGCTGTGCTGTTCCTTCACAAAACTGTGATCTGGCACTGCGTAGTATAGTCTATTTAGGCTGCTCAGGGAATCACCGCATTCATAAGGGATCAAAAAAATTATACATTTTTTCCTTGTTTGGACAGTTTGATGCTGAAGTGTTTCCAAAGTTATAATTTAAAAGCCTAGTTTTGAGCCACATGAAAGACAGACTTCCATTATGGAGATAGTTTGGCAAGCTAATATGCTTTGGGATGAATGACTTACTGAAAGCTTCATGACAACAATTTGGTAGTTGTGCACCAAGAAAGTATTTCTTATTCTTCATTTCACTGCTGAAAATCTTCTGAAGTGATACAGCTGAAATAGCAAATGTGTTTCAGATGTTATTGTCTTAACTCAGAAAATCCCCAAAGCTCTTTATTCAGTCCTTTGAAAATGTCACCTTTGAGTTATCTGATCTTGTAGTGAGAAGTTATTCCACCAAAACACTATTTCAGCTGCATTGTTGTGGTTTAACCCCAGCTGGCAACT